>CM046667.1:42642416-42842416 GCA_025594165.1 Tamias sibiricus | reverse complement strand
GGAGTACTTCAAGAAGAAACAAGGAATACAATACCCAAGACTTAAGGATAGAATGGGCTTGAGATCAGAGATCGGAGAGGATATAAGAGATTGTTTTCAGCCTTCCAGAAAGGAGTTTCCATTCTTACTGTCAGTTTGGCCCAAGAAATACGTGGCCCTACTTCTGAAGGCCTTGTACAAGACGTAATCCCTCAATAATCCTCCTTCTCTAGTGTCTCTAAATATTCCCACAACATAAACACTTTCCTATAGCCACAATATGCCCAGGTCTGGAAATTTATTTTTAAACAAATACCACCATATTTATTCTTTTCCATTAAATAGCAAAATCCTTTAAATAGTCATCTGCAATGAGGGGCCAACTACCAGCACTTTAAATATGCTTTAAATTCTGTCCAGAGGATGGATGACTCCCAATCTAATTCTGTTCTCAAACTCTACAGTGACACCTTATTTGCTAGTTATATTCATAAGGAATTTTACATCACTAAGCCTTGTAATATAAAAAATTATTTAATAGAACAAACAAATAGAATGCTAATGTTTAAAACTATCTAATGAAAGCCATTTTTCTATGATTTTAAATAATAGATGTTTTATTTAATTGTATCTATGTAGCTATAAAATGTAAACATCAATGTGCAAATCCAAAATTTTCATTATTTAGAGGTCACTTGTTAAAATAAGAAAAACAAGAAATGAGAAAAGTAAACTAATATAGCCAAAATCTCTCAGTAATAGATAGTATTCAAAGCAATGGAATCTTTTTTTTTTTTTTTTGGTACCCGGGATTGAACTCAGGGGCACTCGACCACTGGGCCACATCCCCAGCCCTTTTTTGTATTTTATTAGAGACAGGGTCTCATTGAGTTGCTAAGTGCCTCGCCATTGCTGAGGCTGGCTTAGAACTTGCAATCCTGCTGCCTCAGCCTCCCAAGTGCTGGGATTACAGGCATTCGCCACCGTGCCGGGCCAAAGCAACGAAATCTTAAAAATTCTAATTTGATGTAGTTTTTCAGCAAGATTTTTATTTACTTCACTATTGGGTTTATGACATTAATAATTCTTGCATATCTTAATTATGCTGACCACACACTGTATTAATAAAACACAACATCAGTAGATAATAGTTTTTTGTTTGTTCATCTACTTTTTTGTCCAAACCATAGTTTAGACCCTTATATAGATTCTGGATCCTGGTCATCTTATGTTTTTTCCTTAGCTCTTATTTTGAAAACACCTATTCATAAAAATTCTTATACCTCTGTATTACATTACTATTTATCAACTTTTTTTTTCTTTTTGAACACATTGCTCTATAATACCTTACTGTTTATCATTTTTTCTACATCTTCCTCCCTTGCCTTGCTTAGCCTTATTCTTCACTAATTATGCTCCTAAATTACAGACTCCTTTTGGTGAATCTCTCTTAATGCCTTATTTTCCTTTGAGAGCATTTAAACTGAAGTGATCTCCAATTTATTTCCTTTGTTCTCTTAGTCAAGTGTGTTGTGGTCAAAAGACATAGAATGTATAGTAAAATAATTTGAATATGAAATCTCTCTTTGCTAATAAATGGCTGAGTTTCCTTAAATTGGTCATTCATCTCAATATCAGTTTCTTTTTGTGTATTTGTATTTTAATAAACATATTTATTATGCATGATTGAAGATTTGAATGGTATGAATATACATTGTGTACAGTGTTTTGTAAAAAGATGCTCTATATGTTTATTATGAATTATAATGCATACTACTATTATAAATACAACTTTGAATTTAAAAAGTGTATTACAGTAAAAAAAACATATTTATTAAGCTTAATATGTTTTGTAAGGATAGGACAGAATCTACTATTACACAACATAAGTAGAACAAAAGTCATAATTAATTAGATAGCCAAAAAGATACGTATAGCAAGATCATGAAAGTCTAAGAAAATTATTTGATTATTAAGGGAGGAAAATACAGGGGTGACTCAGGAGCAAATATCAATAAGGATGCACAAAGAGGGTGTCTCTTTTTTTCTCTTGAAGTATCCATCAAGTATATATTACATTTTATTTGACCAGTGACCACTGGAAGTTTCAAGTCACATATCACAACGTGTTTGTACCAGCTTCATGTCTATGGCTAAGATTGAATTTCCAAAGAGAGGTATCAGTTTGTGTATGGTTCTAATGATGCTAACATATTTTGGGGTAGGGTGTGTTCTTAGAACAAAAGGGAAGCCATGGTTTCTTCTCAGGAAATGGACTCTGAAGATGTTTCTTCATTTTTTTTTTTTTAAGATCAATCTTTATGACTAGACAGAGACAACTCACCCTCAGTTCATGGAAAACAAGTTCTGAACTCAGGAAGCAGTGGCTGATGCCTTGACATGTCAGTCTTTCATAGAAAACCTCAAAATGGCCATATCTGATGCCTTTGAAAGAAAAGTTCATTTTGAATGTAATAATATAGAGAGAAACAAGACATTCATTTTGCAACTTCAGTTTGGATATAAAATATTTGTTTCAGTTTGTCTAATTTATGCACCAGTTCCCTAATACCAGATCCTGCTTTTTATTATTTCATCAAAGTCCTATAGAAAGTGAATGAGGATAAAGGAGAGTAAAAGTCAAGGTGGCAAATTTTAGGTCAGAATAATAACAATTGTTGTGTGTGTCTGCAATTCCAGAGACTTGGAAGGCTGAAACATGAGAACTGCACATTGGAGGCCAGCCTCTATAACTCTGTGAGACCCTGTCTCAAAAAAATGAAAAAGTCTGTGATGTAGCTCATAATAAACCATCCCTGCCACCATATTCAATCCCTAGTACCACAAAAACATTGTATTATTATTAAAGCCAATATCTACAACAGAAGCTTTCCTGATAATTGCTTTCTAGTCACAAAGTAAGTTGCCTCTGATGGTGTGAAAAAGTAGAGGTTGGATGATTAGATGAGTGGTCCAAGTCTAGACTAGATCTGTGCTTCCCAAAGTATGTTCCATGAAATATATTTTCTTCTTAAATTTAGAGTTGAAATAGTTTGTCAGTAAGAAACTTTCCACATAATGATCCAATAATCTCAGTCTTTTCTTCTTATGGCTCAAGTACTTTAAAAGGATATCTCAGATTCTTCATTAGATTTTCTGTATTCAGTAGTTCAGTGATCAAAAAGAAAGAGAGTAAGAGCATGCAAGATTTTTTTTTTTATGAACCAAGCCTGCCCATATTCTACTTGTTAGAATACAGTGAGTGACTCATTCTAAACCTAGCTTCAAAGGAGGATGAGAAATATGGACTTACTATATTATCAAAAGTACATCCCTTTAGAATCCTTCACAGATGTAAATAGGAACACATATATGTGTATTATTCAGTTTCCTGCACCTGTAATAAGATACCTATGATAAACAACTTAAAGAGCAGGTTTATTTTGACTCACCATTTCAGAGCTTTCACCATTTCAGAGCTTGGCCTAGTGTTTTTAGGGATTATAGTGAAACATGGGAGAAGTATGTTGGCAGAGGAAACCTGCTCATATCATGGTGGCCCGGAAACAAAGAGATAAAAGACCCAGGGTCCCAATATCCCCTTCAAGGTCACACCCCCAGCGACATACTTCCTCCAAGTAGGCTCACTCAACCTCCTAAAGCTTCTACCACTTCCTAATAGCATCACAAGCAGGGAACCAAGTTTTCAACACATGCACCTTTGAAAGACATGCCAGATAAAAACTGTAACAATACATGAAATGTAAAATGTTTTCTATTCATAAGGAAGTGCAGACAAAGTCTATTATGTTCATAGGAGAAGAAAGACCATTTTTGATATAGTAAAATGAGAAAATAAAGCAATGCTTATCAAGATTTGAATGAAACAAACAGTGATAGAAGGGAAATGCCTTTGTGAAAAACATAATTGAAAATCAGATTCACATAGGCAGAGATCATAGAATTTCTTTTAGAAATATAATTTGGTAAATTTGCATAGAAATGGAATAAATAATCCTAAAATTCATATGGAACCACAGAAAACCCCACATAGCAAAGCAACCTTGAGCATTAATGATGTGAAAGGTATCATAATTTCTGATTTCAAATTATATTACAAATCTGTAGTAATTAAACAACATCATACTGTCATAAAAATTGACACATCAATCCATGGAATAGGATAGACATTCCAGAAATAAACAAACATATTTATGATGAACTGATTTTCAACAAAAGTTCCAAGAATGCATAGTGGTAGCAGGACAGTTGTTTCAAGAAATGGTGCTGGGAGATCTGAATATCCACATGCAGAGAAATGAAAATGCACCCTAATCTTATCCCTTATACAAAAAGCAACTCAGAAAGTATTAAAGGCTTACATGTAAGAACTGATACCTTAAAACTCCTAGAAGGAAACATGAGGAACAAGGCCCTGACTTTTTAGATATGATCCCCAAGAGTATAGATACATAAAGCAAGAATAAGCAAGTAAGATTACACCAAACTAAAAAAAAAATTTCTGTATAGCAAAGAGCCAAAAGAATTCAAAAACAACCTATGAGGTAGGACAACATATTTGCAAATTATATATCTGATAATGGATTAATATCCAAAATATACACAAAACTAATAGCACTAAATAGCAAAAAAATAAATAACCCAATTTAAAAATGGGTAAAGGAACTCAATAGACATTCCTCCAAAGAAGACATAAAAGTGGTCAACAGGTATATGAACAGGGGCTTACCATCACTAATCATCAGTGAAAGTGAAATGCAAATTAAAATCAGAATGAAGTATAACATTATATATGAATGTATATGTATAACATTATATATGAATGAGGTATAACTGTATATATATATATATATAACAGATATATATATAACAGATATATATATATATATATAACAGATATATATATATATAACAGATATATATATATAACAGATATATATATATATATATATATATATATATATATATATCTGTTAGAATGTCTGGAGTCAAAAAGATGAAAGATAATAAGTGTTGGTGAGAATATGGAGGACAGGAAACCCTGATATACTGTTGGTGAGAATGCAAATTAGTACTGCCATTAGGTAAAAGTTAGAAGTCCTTCATAAAATTAAAAATAGAAATGCTATTTGATCCAGAAATCATGGTTCTTGATATATATTCAAAGGTTTTTAAATTAGGATGTAGAACGAGAGATATGTAAAAATGTGCTCTATACATGTATTATGAATTGTAATACATTCTACTCTTATATACAACAACTTTGAATAAAAATAGAAAAAAAAGAATATGCACGTGGCACACTGGTTGGCAGGAAAAAATTAGCATGTAGAGAGATATCTACACTCCCATGTTCTCTATAGCATTATTCACAATGGCCAGGATATGAAAACAATCTAAATGTCCATCAGTAGAAGAATGGATAAAGAACATACGGCTTATATATACAGTGGTATATTATTCAGCCTTACCAAAAAAAAAAAAAAAAAAAAAAAAAGAAAGGAAAGAATCCCGCCATTTGTGACAATACATGTGGACACAGAGGAAATTATGCTTAGTGATATGAACTAGATACAGAAAGACAAATATTTTAGGACTCTTTATAAAAGCACAGAGAACAGTGATTGCCAGCTAATGGGAGAGAAAAATGGGGAGGGGATGACTAAAGAGTTCAAAGTTTCAGTTGCACAGGAAAAGTAAGGTCAGGATATTTACTATGCCATATAGTGTCCATAGCTAGTACTGTCATATTGCGTGTACTTAAAATTTGCCAAGAAGGTAGATCTTATGGTAAGTGAACATAACATATAATAGTAATGATGAGAATAATAATAATAGTGCTGCTGCTGCTGCTGATGATGATGATAGAACAGGAGGAAACTTTAGGAGACAATAGATTTGTGGTCTTGATAGTAATGATAGTTTCATATACATGTTTATTCCCTGAGATATACACATTAAATATGTACAGTTTTTTAAATGTTGGTCACGTTTCAATAAAATAGTTTAAAAAAACAAAGGATCTAGTTAACATTGAAGCAGGACATTTGTGTATCCCTAGTTTATGCCCAAATCAGTAGTAGACTCACCCTTTCAACTTTACCTTTTGTCAAGTGGATTTAAAATTGTACAGACTCTAATTTATGAAAATTTACTACTGAAGTGAGAATGACAGTTATTTCTTTTCACTTCTCAGTACGGAACCACAGTTTTATTAGAAGGCTTGCCCTCTGAGCTCAGCAAGGAGCATGTTATAATTAGATGACTATTACAATAGAGACTCTGTTAATGGGATTTTTGAGAAATAGTAAAAAAGAAAACCTATAAGAGTCTCTCCATTAGACTCAATATAAGTAAGGGAAACCTGTCTTAAGGGACCACTAAAAAAATCAGCATGAGTTAGTTAACTGAAGGTCAAACAATATGACATGATATGCCTTGGGGAATACCATTAAAGTAATCATTGCAGATAAGGGACTGACTGTCAGAGTTGCCTCAGCATAGTTCTAATACAAAAATGAATATGGGAATTAGAATGGCAGAGATGGCCTATTTAATTTTGTACAAACTTGAATATCACCTATCAATGAATACTGTTAAATATCTGTTTTCTCTACATTGAACGTGTGAAATCATGGGGCATCCTATAATGGAAACATTTCCAAACAGAATATTTAAAATGGTTCTCTCTTGAGGTGAAGTAGAATCTGCCTACATTTTAAGTGTGTATTTTTCCCTGAATATATATGAGTATATTAATTGTTTAAAATATAGAACTAAAAAAAACTTAACACCAAAAAAGCAAATAACCCAATCAATAAATGGGCTAAGGAATTGAAAAGACGCTTCTCAGAAGAAGATACACGATTAATCAACAAATACATGAAAAAATGCTCAACATCACTGGCAATTAGAGAAATGCAAATCAAAACTACTCTAAGATTTCATTTCACCCCAGTCAGAATGGCAGCTATCAAGAACACAAACAACAATAAATGTTGGAGAGGATGTGGGGAAAAAGGCACACTCATACATTGCTGGTGGGACTGCAAAATGGTGCAACCGCTATGGAAAGCAGTATGGAGATTTCTTGGGAAAATGGGAATGGAACCACCCTATGACCCAGCCATCCCACTCCTGGGTCTATTCCCAAAAGACTTAAAAACAGCATATTACAGTGACACAGCCACTTCAATGTTTATAGCAGCACAATTCACAATAGCTAGGTTATGGAACCAACCTAGATGCCCCTCAGTAGATGAGTGGATAAAGAAAATATGGTATATATACAAAATGGAATTTTACTCAGCAATAAGAGAGAATAAAATAATGGCATTTGCAGGTAAATGGATGAAGTTGGAGAATATAATGCTAAGTGAAATTAGTCAATCTCAAAAATCCAAGTACCGAATGTTTTCTCTGATATAAGGAGGCTGGTTCACAGAGTTGTTGGAAGGGGGTACATAGGATCAGAGGAACACTAGAATGGTCAACGGAAAGGGAGGGGAGGGAGGGAGTAAGGGGGGGTTGGAAAAAAATTGGTGATTGAATGAGATGGATATCATTAACCTAAATGCATGATTGAAGATCTGAATGGTACTTATATACTTTGTATACAAGCAGTTGTATGTAAAAAGATACTATACTTGTGCATGATGAATAAATAAATAAATAATAAAAAAATTAAAAAAAAAAAAAAAGACTTGGAGTAAAAAAAAAAAAAAGATAAAGTACATATAATGTCACAATTCAGGAAAACTCCCTGCTAATTTTAATGTTTTACATTAGAATTCATATATATCATATGAATGTACTCATTATAATAATGTACATCTATTTTTATATCCAGTGATTTTCATTGAATATTTTAGGTTTATTGGTCTTTCATTTTTCCTTACTTCCATTTTTTTTTCATTATCATGAAAAGATCATGTCAAGCAGCATTAGAAATAATTACAGAAATTTTCATCTAATCAGTCTGAATTTCCTCTAAGGGATGTTAAAGAAAATGAAGTCAATTATTTTTCACATATTCAGCACAAGTCTGTACTGTCCTTGTGGATATAGAAGATAATACTATTCCCAAAGAAGAATAAGCACAAGTAGAATGAGTGGATGTATCACATTGGTTAAAGCCCTCATTCTCAGCGGGTTGGCCTTTTGGCATTGTAGTTCCCTATGACTTGGGATTCCTCTGCATATCCTTTAGTTCTATGAGGACAGGTAGAAGAAGTGCCAGTAATGAGTAGGGATTTTATAATTTCTTCACTTTTTAGACATCTTCCATAGAAACTAGACTTAACTGGAGTCAGACTTCCTGCTCATAAATGCTAAATTTTCCAATTTTTCAATTATTGTCCCTAAGATTAAAAGGGTTCCATAGGACTTTGTTCTCTCATGTTCCTTTGAAAAACCACAGGTAGTTGTTCATGATATTGAAAATGATGTTACTTCAATATTTGTTTTAATTTACAGCACCTGGAAAAAGTAAAATAATGATGTTTTTCTTTTTCCTGTTTGATCAGGAAAGAAAATAGCAATTCAGCTAAGAGACAGGTAGGTATTATGAAGGTAAACAAATTGTCCTGGTGCAGCTGTTCATTCTCAAAATAGGAAAACCATAGGCTGTTAGTCTTACATTACTCCTTGTCCTAACTCATTTGTGACTGGATGATATCTTGGGTATTGTTTCCATAGTAGTAATATGTAAAAGACTAACAGATGGAAAACATATGTTATTTTTTCTTAATGTTATTGTAGAGACAAATAAAGCATTAAAAACATACAAATGTTTTCATATATGTTGCCTTGATCCATAAGCATATATGAAGATTAGAGTTCTACATTAAATGTTCAATTGTTAGTATGGCTTTAGGAGATTTTACTGCCAGTTTTAGGAGGATTTTGAGCAATGGATTCATAAATTCAGTAGACCCAATTTTAAATGGATAAATTCATATGTATTTATATTATTATTATTATTATTATTATTATTATATCCTTGTTGAAGTTTTAAGATATAACTATATTTGACATGATTACATAAAACCATGATGGATTTTTTTTCTTTTTTTTTTTTGTGGTACTGGGGATTGATCTCAGGGGCACTTGACCACTGGGCCATATCCCCAGCCCTTTTTTGTATTTTATTTGGAGACAGGGTCTCACTGAGTTGCTAAGTGCCTCGCCATTGCTGAGGCTGGCTTTGAACTCGCGATCCTCCTGCCTCAGCCTCCCAAAGTGCTGGGATTACAGGCGTGCGCCACCGTGCCCGGCCATGATGGATCTTATTTTAAGAAGCAACTGATAATATCATACACTTGAATGTGATCAGGATTAATAATTGAAAATAATTTACATGTGTGATATTCATATTTGACACTTTCTGGACTAAATCCATGACTATTTCTCCTCTGCAGATTATAAACTCCCCATTGGAGAAAACAGAATAAAATCCATTAGATTTAAAAATATAGAAAAAACATGTTCAGTGAAACACGTGTGTTGGGACTATGTCTGCCAAGGGGCAAGGTTTGACTGCTTACCACGCCCTAAAGGACTGGGGCTAAACCAAGGGGTGTGGCTATGACTTAGCGTGAGAGACTGAACCGCCTTGCTTGCTGATTGGTTAGTTCTAGGCCTATTTAAGTCAATGCTTGTTCAATAAATCTGAGTTCTTCGGGCATCCCGCGTGCTATACAAGACTCCCTAGGTGTGGCGTGTTTTCTGAGGTAAGGCACCTAGCGATTTCTGTCCTTAAGCTCACCCCGCCGGGTGAGTTGCAATCTTTCCTGCAGGCAGGAAAAATTCCCTTTTAGGGCCCAAAAAGGGAAGCGCAACTTAGAGCCCGGCTCCATTCATAACTCAGCAGCCCCGGCACACGTGGCCATAGAATGTTGGAGCTAGGCAGAAATAAGACATGTTGTACATTATAAATGGGATGAGTAAATTTGCAAAGTAAAGCATATTTTTCTTGTTCATTGGTCTCATAATGAAACTACATTCTTATAGGTATAAAGGAAAAGCAAAATTCCTCTAATTGAATTTTTCTTAATGTTGTTCATACTAATTAGACCCTTTTCAAATTTATTCACTAAACACAAGTCTTTTGCATCCAGATATCTTTCTAGACTCTTTTTCTTTTGAGAATTTAGTCCAAAATAGTAAGCCCCACATATTTTGAAAACTTATTTTTTTGTTTTGTCCCATCATTCTTCCTCAGAATGTGTTTCCAAGTTCACATCTTGAAATCTCTGCCTCTAAAATATCTTTTGAATATTTTCACCAAAACTACACTATTTGAAAAGCAGCAAAATATTTCCCTTATTTTTTATTGATTATTTTTAGTTATACATGACAGTATAATCCACATGTGTGTATATATGCACATATATACACACACACAATCATGGAATATATCTTATTCTAATTGGGATCCCAGTTGTGTAGATATACATGATGGTGAGATTCACTGTGGTGTATTCATATATGTACATAGGAAAGTTAGGTCATATTCATTCCACTACCCAAAGTTTTGTATATTTCACCTCCATTGTGATGATTGTTAGACATTTTATTAGTACTTCAAATGCCAGATATTGCAGATTAAAGTTTTTACTTATTTTTATTTTTTCACAAATTTATTGTGCACTTCTGGTTATTTTTTCCTTGCACTGCTTTTACAAAATGAATTATTTGAGAAAATGTATCAAGTTCTAAAAAATTATGAAGGCAGTTATAGATGCTCTTCAATTTACAATAGGGTTACATCCTGATAAACCCAATTATAAGTTGAAAATATTGTATATAAAGAATGCATTTAATGCTCATAACATACAAACATCATTGCTTATCAGCACAGTACACTGTAGAGTATTGGTCATTTCCTCTAGTGATTGCAGGCTGATAAAGGGCTTCAGCTTGCTGCTCTTGCCAGGCATGATGAGAAAGGATCATAGTGCATATCATTAGGCTAGGAAAAGATCAAAATTCATAATTCCAAGTACAGGTTCAATTGAATGCATATCACTCTCCCAACATGTAAAATTGAAAAAAAATTAAACCCAACCATCATAATTCAGGGAAGGTGAAATAATATATTACACAGGAGAAAAGAATTATATCTTTAACACATATATTTTAAGAGATTTATTGAACATTATCTGTATACTTACCTGAACAACTTGATGAATTTCATGGGACTATAGTTTCAACCCAGTCTCTCATCATAAGCAGTCATGTCTGACCCAAGGAAGCACCAAACCATGAAAAATTTTGTCTGTCATTTCTTATCTTAGAAAATGAAAGTGTTTTAATAGTTGATTTTGTGTTTAATGGTAGAAAAAGTGGCATCACAAGATATTTTATTTACTATATTAAAATACTTTATTTTTCTCCCATTGGCCTCCCATCTTTCTATTATGTTCCCTGTTATAGCCCTGGTATTCAGAATAGTGCTTGGAAAATAGTAAGTACTCAATAAATATTTCTGAATTAAGTAATTTTAAGAAAATATGCCTGTCTAGATGCCATCTAGCTTATTTCTTTATATTTCAAAACTGAAGTGAATGTAAGACAGTACTCAATATTTACTATTCCTGTTTCCTCAGGTCAAGTCACTTGTAAGCCCACAGAAACAATTATCTATGTGTACCGTTTAAATAAATTTTTTTCTAGATGTTACCATGTGACAGCCAATTTCAAAGCTGTCTTTTCTCTTTTAAGTTAACCTCTCATGGCAATTGTTCCTTTGAAGTTTCCTTCTTTAGCTAGAAAATCCTCCCAAAATTATAAAATTATAAAATGACATAGTATCTCTATTTTTCTCTTAACCCTCCCTTATTATAACCTCATAGTGACTAGTGCCTTCTGAAAAGCTATTTAATAATTAGTGTATGGAGTACATAAATGCATGTGTTCTGGAATTTTATTGCTTCGTACAAATTCTGGCTCCCCTAGTTACAAACTTTTCTAGACATGGTCCTAAACTTCTCTGTGGTTACTATAGACCATAACAACCTCTGTAAAATGAGGGAAATAATTTTTCCTACTTTATAGGGTTTTTGTGAGTATAGAATAAGATAAATGTAGAGTTACAGACTCAACAGTAATATTCACACATCATAAACACTGAATGTGTATTAATTTTATGAAACATAAAAGAACAAACATATTTCATTTTCACATTCCCCCAATCCCAGTTAGGGTATCATTATTCATACTGTTAGCACAGCTGAAAAATTAGTCACTTTCAGTTTCCTTTTCTCCCTCATCTTCTCATCAAGTTCCAAGATACCACCTTTTCTGCTCAAAATTGTTTCCTGAATCTAAACCTCATTGGCTCTAGCCTACAGTTTTACAGATGTGGTTATAATTGTATAGCACTGGGTTTGATGATGTTAAAGGTGGAAATTACAGTGCCAAATAATGAAGTTCTTTTAAAATTATTTAATTCTTCAAAAAAATCATTTGAAGTATTATTTTTTCCTACTCAATAGGAAAAGCACCTAAAGATCAGATAAACCAAATACTGGGACCCATATACCATGGTTAATAAGTACAGTAAGAGCCCCAACTGAAATTTCTCTGTAATAATCAGGTTATAAACACTCTTTCATTGTTGTTGTTATTATTTAGGGTTTCTTTGTTTTGTTTTGTTTTGTTTTAGAGAAAAGGATAAAGAAACTCAGCATTTTATCAGGAAAACTAGAGCTATAAATATGAATTGAAAGACCTTCTACAAACTTTCTATCTAAAAAAAATAGTAGCTAGATTAGATAGTAAAATTATAAACTTCCAACAGTTAAACTGGTCCTTTTCTAAAAACAGTTCATTATATACTAGCTTGTGAAAGCTTCTCATCCTTTATAAATCATGATATACAGTTTCAACTTATTTCCTCACTAAATTTAATCAATAAAACTCTAAAGAGAAAATAGACTATCTTATGCAGCAGTAAGCACCAAGGCCTGGCATGCATAGGTATATTTACCCTGGTGTGGAAATAAGGTGTTGTCATCAATCTGCTGAATTTCTTGAACTCTAAAGCAGGCAGACAAAAAGCAATCTAAACATCTAATTCCCAAATTACTGAGAAAAATAAGATTAAATCACAAAATGTGGACCATATCAGCATACATGTAGTAAAACCCAATCTAGGAATTGACCACAAAGCCCTGGGACATGTTTTTAATGTAAATTGTTGCTCTACTTCATAAATATCATTTTGTGATATTACTCCATAATTAGGATACTTCAGTTCTTTTCAGATAATTTTCTTATATCTTTAAAATGAACTATTTTCAGGCTCTTCTTCACATAAAGCAAGGGAAGTGTAAAGATTTTTGATATGGTTCTTGGTATTAATTTAAATTGAATATTCACTATTTGAATTTATTGCAGCAGATGTCCTCAGCTAACCAATTATGTTAGCACAATTTGGCACATATATAATTTTAAAAGATCTTGTATCTAAGCAAAACATTTAATTTCCTACCAAATTAGTCCCTTTGGAACATTACATTGGGATGCCATGGTGATTAAAAAAAACCTCTCATAACTACAAGATGCTCCAGTAAATACCCTGTACTCTATGCAAATGAAAGTTTTGCATTTATTTGCTCTATTACATATAATTCAGTTTGCCTTATTACTAATTGTGTACTGTTTCAAAGCACAGACTTTTTAATAACAATGTATCCTATGCTCATGTCTCTCTAATTCTGGGTTTTCCTATTCCCTGTTTGCTTAGAAAGACATGCTTTTCTTGACCTCAGAAAGACAATGGATATAGACTGATCCAAAATTCCTTAGCAGTATTGTCAGGAAAAGGGATGAACAAAGAACACTCTCTTTCAAATTTTGCCTCATCAAATGGCATATACCAAAATATGTGTTTTTATAATAATTATGTAATGAATGTTAATGTGCCCCAGTTACTATTGCTGTGTAACAACCACCCTGATTATTTCAAACTAAACCATTTTACCATTTGCACATTTGTGCAGATTTGAAGTTTAGAAATGCATAGCAGAGATTATTTGATTTTGCTCCTTAGTGTCTGGGGGCTCAACTGGGAAGACTCAAAGACCAGGAGTGACTTAATGACTGAGAGCTTTAATGATCCTTCACTGGAATTATTAGAATTCTGTGAACACAGCTCCCACCATTGACTGAAGTACCTATGTGAAGCCTTTCCTAATGTTTTTGATTTCTCATAGCACATTAGCTCCTTTTGGGGGAAGCATCCTAAAAGGCAATATGAAGAGAACATGCATTCCAAGAGAATCAGATGAAAGCTGCATATTTTTTTATAACATAACACCAGAGATCATATGACATTATTCCTTCTATTTATTAGCAAAACTTTAAAGTCAATCTAAATTCAAGGAGAGAAGACATACATCCGTGGCTTCATAAATGTCAAAGAATTTATGGACGTATTTTAAAACCTCCATAATATATCAGCTAATATATATTTATTTGATTATATTTTATTTGCTGAACATTGTCATAGTGTATATGTACCATTATGCATCTGTTAGCTGTTAAGAGAAGCCATGAAATATAACCATTACAGGCAACAAAAAAATCTGTCACATATGTTAGAGCTCAGCTCTGAAATCCATTCTGGAATTCTTGTTTACATGATTGACATTAATCTTCATCATAATATATAAGGTGATATTAGTTTTAGTTTTTTAAACTCAATTATAGAAGTGCTTTATTACTACAAGGAAATAGCAAGATTGAAATGAAAAATAACACCAATAAGAATATAAAAGAAGAGGCATATAAATAGGCATTTTTGATAAGCATACCATATACCTTTATGTGTAGTTTGGGTTTCCCCAAAATTAGATATCAAGGAAAAGACAACAGCAAAAAAAAAAAAAAAAAAAAAAAAAAAAAAAAAAAAAAAAAAAACAGTGTTTATAGCCTGATTATTACAGAGAAATTTTGGTTTTGGCACTTACTGTACTTATTAAACATGGTATATGGGTCCCAGTATTTAGCTTATCTGATCTTTAGGTGCTTTTCCTATTTATTAGGAAAAAATAATACTTCACATGATTTTTTGAAGAATTAAATACTTTGAAAAGAACTTCATTATCTGGCACTTTCATTTCGACCATTAACATCATCAAACCCAGTGCTATATAATCATAACCACATCTGTACAACCATTCTCATTGTTTAAGGGTTGAGATCAAATTCATTTGCAGGAAACTTTATCCCCTACCACCAAGAAATCCCTCAGGTATAGAAGAGAAGCTTCTTTTTCAAGCCCTTAAGATGAGGCACTGTCAAAGTATGTAAGAATCATCTCCCACAGCTTTCAATGGAGTCAGTGGGTGCCAATGGACTATGGGGTAGGGCATCAACATTTGCTCCATCTAATTTTTTCTTTAAATTATGTATACAAAAGCATTTCATGCACATATTTTATAATAAGCATATAAACTAAAAGGCTTACAAAAATGAAAAAATGTTTGCTCATTTCACCTTTTCCTACCCTTAAAATTAATCCCTCCAGCGGTAATCATTTCCAACTCTTTGCATTATCTTAATCTATTTTCTTTCATATTTCTAAATAATATATATATATTTATTTATCCATTTTATTGTTGTGCACTACTCTTATTATGACAATTGAGAATTTAACACTTTATCCCATCTTCCCTCCAATTTTTCTTCCCCTCATTTTTCAAATGTAATCATATCACAATTTGTGGATGACTCAATATTTATAGTGATATTACAAAATTTTTCCATTACAAAGATAAGTAATATATAATAATTATACAGTCTTGCTTATAGAATTCTTTCCTAAAAAAGAATTTTATTTTTATCCATATAATTTTTTTACTTACCTATTGGTAATTCTTCCCAAATGTTTCACAAACTCCATAAAGTATATTTCAGCAATGTTGTTCACACAATTTAGTGTAACATTTCTATTTTCTTTATGGATTTTTTTTTCTTATTGGCAACCTCTGCCTTCTTCAATCTTGACTAACCTATTGTTTGCTTTCATTCAGGGACTTCTGTTTCTTTTCATCTAAATAAGATTATTATTTCCGGCTCTAGGAAATCTTGTCTTCTTCTCTGTTGTTTTGTTGACATTCTGCAGAAGATTGCATCATCCACTAGCTACTTGAGCATTTCCATGGATGGTAAATCATGTTGAGGGTAAATTGTGTCCATAGTGGGGAAAAGATCTTTATTTTGTCCTCACCTTTAAATTGACAGTTTAAATAATTATAATATTCTAGCTCAAATGCCAATTTTTTTTCAGAATTTTGAAGATATGCCTAAAGTATCTTCTAGTTTCCAGATGTTAGTATTCGTAGTTCCTGTGTCATTATAATCTCCAACTCTCTGTAAATAATCTATTCTCTGTGGAGTTGCTCTTTGCTCATTTTTAGTTTTCATTCTGAAAGCTGTTTTTTTTTTTTCTTTATCCCTTGCATACTAACATTTTATGATGATGGTACTTGGTCTAGTCTTTAGTATTCTCTCTTCTGGCCCAGTACAATGTACTACTGGGCCACATCCCCAGCCCTTTTTTGTATTTTATTAGAGACAGGGTCTCACTGAGTTGCTAAGTGCCTCACCATTGCTGAGGCTGGCTTTGAAGTTGTGATCCTCCTGCCTCAGCCTCCCAAGTGCTGGGATTACAGGCATGCGCCTCCGCGCCCGGCTACTTTTTTAAAAATATGAAAATATTTGACTTTTAAGCTATCAAGATATTGCTATGTAGCTTCAATTAAATAACAAAATTATACTACTATACAACATATATAAAATTCAAAAGGCTTTAGAACCATGTTTCAGCAAATATTTCTTGGATTCTGCTTGGACAGAACAAAGAATAACCACTGAGTTATTTTTAGTTATACTTAAAAGGATAATTTTTTCCATTTAATTAAAAAATTTAAATGCAATTTACCATTTCAAAAGAAAGATGTTTTAGAACAAAATCTATTTTAGATAATAGAAATATATGTTTCACTTTGTAAGAATATTAAATCACAATTATTTTGAATCCATATCAAAGTTTCAAATAATCCAAATAACCAAAGGACATGCCATCAGTCATAATACTAGTCAATAAGAGATTAATCAATCTCACTCAACAACTGCTAAACATTTTACTTTGCTAAACATGTTAAGATTTCTAAGGTAATAACTTCTGTCAGTGAATTAATTCCCAATATATACCTTTAGGAATATCAATTGAGGCAATTTGCTGGAAAGGAAGAAGGTGATATAGCAAGATCTAGAAAAATAAAATAAAATGAATGTAACTTAAAAAATGCTTTTACTTCCAAGAAATCTATCTTTCAGAAATCATTTGAGGACATATAAGTATGTTCCTTTAACATTTTTAGTGAAAATATGGGATTATATTGATTATATGTTCAGATAAATATAGTCAAATAAATTATAATAAATTAACACAATGAACTACTCTGCAACTATTTAAAGGAATAAGGTACATATATAAGTTCTGATTAGTAAAGATATTCATATGAGAAAAAGGAAAGTTGAAGAAAAATATGTCTAGCATAGTCTGGTTTTCATCTTTATTTTGTATTAAAAAATATAGACATATATCATGTACACATGTATATGTATATATATAAATGTCTTTATATTCATTTATGGAAAATAATTCTTATTGATACAAAGTGAACTATACTATTGACCATCTAGTTGAAGAAGCAAAGTAGGGTGTTTTATTTTTTCTTCTTAACTTCAACTATTTAAAAAATATTACATGGAATTGATTTATTTTATTTCTCAAATAATGAGAAAAGAATATTGGCATTTGTTTGTGAAAAAGACTTTACAGTCTCCTTCTATAAAGACCCTGCTAAGCCATACAAAATTAACTAGAAAAATAAAAATATAAATTACAATTATAGAGTGAAAAATCTTGGAACTACAATTAAACACACCTTATTTAAGTAAAGTTTTAACTATTCACAGTATTTACCTAGCAGATAAGTGTTGTCTCATTTACTATTCAGAGGAGTACAGTGATCCTGACACTTGTCCATTGTGGGTGTCCTTTGCACTGGTTATTCCAGTATTTTTTTCATATGTTTAGCTGTGGCAGTAAATAAATACTCTTCCTATCAAGAAGTAGGATCAATTTCCCCTTTCTGTACATAGGTGTACTCATAACTGTTTTGAGCAATAGAATGCAAGGTATTATAGGATGATGATGGTAGCACTAGATCATTAAGAAGCCAGCCACCCTGTACAAAGCATAACTACCCTAAGATGGTCCATGCTGGCCGGGCGCAGTGGCACACGCCTATAATCCCAGCACTTTGGGAGGCTGAGGCAGGAGTATCGCGAGTTCAAAGCCAGCCTCAGCAATGGCGAGGCACTTAGCAACTCAGTGAGACCCTGTCTCTAAATAAAATACAAAAAAGGGCTGGGGATGTGGCCCAGTGGTCTAGTGCCCCTGAGTTCAATTTCTGGTACCACAAAAAAAAAAAAAAAAAAAAAAAAAAAAAAAAAAAAAAAAGATCCATGCTAGAGAGAGAGACCACTGTAGATACTTCATTTGAGAACCCTAGTTAAGTTGCCAGCTAAAAATCTCACCTAACAATGCTGTAATAAGTCCAACCCAGTTGTGCCTTCAGATGACAGGACCACCAGCTGACATTTGAGCAACACCCAGAAAAAATCACATAGGGAGCATTTCCAAAATTCCTGACCCACAGATTCATGAGCAAAATAAAACAGCTGTTTTACTCCACTATACTTACAAGTAATTTATTATCAAGAAACAACCAGATTATATATCCATTTTAAGGTTTAAAACAAATAAGTACCTAGTAGAGATTCCCTCCTTTGGGTCCTGCCTCTTTAGAATCAATTGAAATAAAAGCCCCCCCCCCATTCTTTCCATTTCTTACTCTTTGTTATTTATGTGGAAGAGGGTTCAGTCTAGTTCAGTCAATTTCTATATGGGACACTCCACTTTTGGATTTTCTGACTAATAGTCTAAAAGAGGATCAGGTTGTCTTGGGCAAAGTTTTTTTTTTTTTTTTTTTTTTTCCCAGTACTCATCTGGATTTTATTCTTTATCATCCAATGGAGAAATTTATCACCCACTGAATGTATTCATGTTTTACTGTTCTTCACTTGGCCTTTCGCTTCCTATAAATGTTACACTGTAGCAATTTGGTATTGGCCCCAGCTATTTATGCTTATATCAATTTCTACATTAGTCAAAATGATCGAGAAATATTTATTGTCAAGCCTAGAACTAAGTCTTAGTGCAGTAAAACACTGGAGTATTCTTCCTCTCTGTTACTTTTTTCACATTTATGTTACTGACTAAAAACCACTTCTAAATGTGCCAGTTATAATTCCTATCCACTGAGCTGAAGAGCAAAATACATATTATCCTGTATAATATTATATGGTTTCATTGGTCTGCCTACTATATAATTATCATCAGAAAAAAATAACATACCCAGGTATTATGAAACCAAAATCATTTTTACACACATCCTCTGAATTATTTATATCCAGCAACCTTCTAAATCAAGTAAAACATTTTATTTAGGAGTATAAATTGGTAAGCAGATTATTTTGAGACATTTGGTAGATGTTGCAATATTTAAACCATATAGATGGTTGATGGATTTTTACATATTTCATGATGTAGCAATTGGTAATTTATGCCTGCATTAAATATAATGCAGTTACAATAAAATTACTATAACTATATGTTATGCTACCCAATACCCTAAATACTCATCTGACTCTGTGTGAAAAAGACTGTGTTTTATTTCAATTTAAATGTTGATCCAGACTGGCTACAGTTATTACAGAGCCAACTTTTATGCCTAGGTAAAGTTGCCATATATACAAGCCTATTTTCAGCGTAGGCTACTCATTTTTTTATAAGGTGTCACACTTATATTTCATAATTTACAAAGTGTACAGATTTGTTTTTGTTAAGCTGTAAAGAATATCTTCATAATGTTTTCTTACAAAATGACCTTAAGTGTATTTATTAGCATATTCTATTAAAAGTACAAATGGAAAAAAAAAACAGATTTACAAGAGTTTTGAAAGGCTGAGCAATTCATTTATTTGATCAGATTCTAAAGCCTGTGCAACTGTTCAATACCAGAGCCACTAGCCACATTTAGCAATTAGCACTTAAAATATAGCTATATAAATTGAGATATGTTATTTGTGTCAAATATCCTTTGAATTATTAAGACTTAGTACAAAAAGTAAAGTATTACATTAATAGTATTTTACATTTATTACATGTTGAAATGATAATATTTTAAATATTATGTCAAATAAGATAGATTATTAAAATTAATTCCATACATGTCATTCATATTTTAATTATATATGTATTGTATAGCATTGTTCTGCTCTAAATGTAATTCTTGGATTAAATCATGAGTGAATTGAGTGCAGAGACCAGAGTTTTGATCCCCCAGTGTATCATCATTCTATTATTCTTGGTTTTATTTATACTTCTAACCTGCCTTACAGGGGAGTATAAGAAATGTTCTTTTAATATTACATTTTAAGGGTTGTTGTTAAGAATAAGTAACCAAATTACATAGGGTGTGCTTACAAAGACTGTATCAGTTGGTCTGGGATTGTGGCTCAGTGGTGGAGCACTTGCCTAGCATGCATGAGGCACCGAGTTACATTCTCAGCACTGCACATAAATAAATAAAAGGTCCATCAAAATTTTTTAAAAAGACCATCAATCAACATAGGATGGGTTATACTGCAGTAACAAGCTCTAAAATCCCATTGGCTTAAAATAATGAAGGCAGGTTTCTTTCCTAGGCTTCATGCTCTTCACAGTTTGAAGGAAGGGTGCTTTGTTCATTGTAGACACTCAAGGACTATGATGAGAAGGTCATCCAGCATGTCAAATATTGCTGAGCCAAAGGGGAAAAAAAGAGGATGCCACAGGGTTTCACATCAACAATTAAACACTAGTGAAGTGACTCAAGTCACTTATATTAAACTTTATTGATAACAGCTAATTATATTGTTCAAGCCAACATTATGCAATGTCCAGGAAGTTCAAGGTCTCATGTATGCAGAAGAAGAGAAATAGAAAAAAAAATTAATGACTATTACAATGGCCTAAGAAATTGATTTCGTGTATCAATATTTTAAAAATCATTAAAATTTTAAGTTGTTTTTGGGGTATCTATTTGTTTAAAAATAGCTAGAGTATTTTGCCTTATAATGCTTATCTGATTGCTAATCATGTTTCCCTATTTGTTTGAACTAATATTAACTTTATCTTTATTTAAATGTTTGGAACTCTTGGACTTATTTTTCTAAATTTAGCTTTCCTTCTTTCATATTTTCTCATTTATTTTAGTGTCCTCTTTATACATATTTATAAAATACCTGAAATATTTTTTAAATAAAATAACTTTTGCATACTTATCCATATGTGAAAAAGGAAGAAATTTTTAGGAAAATTATTTTTAAATATTTGATAATTTGCAAAATTATACTAAATAATAATTATCATAACTTTAATAAATAAAGCTTTTAGTTATAATAGTGTTTAAATTTTTATTGGTAGTGACCTTACATGTGTAATCTATGAAAAATAGTTTTTTTTATTCTCAATAACTAGCTCAGCAGTATTATTTTTGTTATCTCAAGCGAATGACTGAATTGGTCACTTTTCTATTTAAAGATAGATTTCTTGTTTTTTCCCTTTCACTCAATGTATGTGCTACTTGAGAATAAAAATTTAATTATTTTAAGAGTAAATGGAAAGAAATCAAATGTTAAGAAACTAGGGTGAACTTTACTTAATTGGTTCATGCCAATGCAAATAGATAATATTATTTTGATGCTGGTTTTGAAGTCAAAACCCATACTTACCTATAATAATATTTATATCCAAAAATATGATGTATAATTTTGACCTGCTATGCATATAAATTATGATGATATATGTTATCTAAAACTTAGTGTTTACCTCCAAATAGTTTTAAATAATATCTATTTCATAGAATAAATGTATATAAAAACAGTTTTTAAATGTTTCTAGTCCACTGGAGGCATGTATCATTGGCAATTGAAGATACCAACATGTACTTTTAAATGGCCAATTTTGGTTTAAAATTTTTCTATCAAAGTTAGTAAATGTATTGAACATTATAAAAGAAAACGTGTGGAGAGATTGTCATAATTTGATGTTATTAACTATACCTGCAAATACAAGTACTTCAGATCTAACTTTAGTGTGCTAACCAGTATAATATGCATGGGAGTTCCCAGATAGTAGCTGTCTTGTGATGATATAAAGTTATGGCCAGTTATCAAGGGAAACTTTCATTTTTAAAATCTTCTTTAATACTTCATCATTCTATATCTAGTACTGTTCTTATATTTACTAAGTAAAACATCAATAAGGGGAATGTGGTTATAGCTCAGTGGTAGAGCACTTGCATGTGTGAGGCCCTGGGTTTGATCCTCAGCACCACATAAAGATAAATAAATAAAATAAAGGTATTATATCCATCTACAAGTACAAAAATATTTAAAAAGCATCAATAAGAAGTTATGTGTGTGAGGTTACAGCTAAATTAACAGTTTAGGGTTGCAGAGATAAATTTTTACTGATGATTTCGTTCTTGTAGCAATTTGTTTGTAGCATATCATGCTACAGTACCAAGCAACCCCAACACTTTAATGTATTTCCAACATACTGTGTTTGTGGAAATGATACATATTGACTGCCACCCACTAGCAGAACCACTCAGGCTCCAAAAAAGTGGTGAGTGCATAGGGAGCCTAGAAGCAGTTGCATAGTACAGCCCTGAGCTAAAAGCAGTACTGGGTCTTAAGGACCCACAGTTCTCTGTGAATTTTCAAGGAAGAAAAAACAATTTCTTGCTAATACACTTTATTTTTTTTAATTTTTTATTATTTTATTTTATTTTTTTACACAAATGGAGCACAACTTTTCATTTCTCTGGTTGTACATGATGTAGAGTTATACCATTTGTGCAATCATACCCATACATAGGTAATAATGTCCATATCATTTCACCATCTTCCCCCCTACACACTCCCTATCCTCTCTCCTCCCTCCCCACTCTCCCCTCTGCTCAATCCAAAGCTCCTCCCTTCTTCCCTTGCACACCCACACACACATTATGGATCAGCATCCACTTATCAGAAAAATCACTTGGCCTTTGGTTTTGGGGATTGGTGTACTTTGCTTAGCATGATATTCTCCAAATGCACCCATTTACCCATAAATGGCATAATTTCATTCTTTAAGGCTGAGTAGTATTCCACTGTGTCTATATACCACAGTTTCTTTATCCATTTATCTATTGAAGGGTATCTAGGCTGCTTCCACAGTTTAGCTACTGTGAATTGAGCTGCTATGAACACTGATGTGATTGCATCACTGTAGCGTGCTGATTTTAATTTTTTTTTTTTTTTGGTATAGACAGAGGAGTGGGATAGCTGAGTCAAGTGGTAGCGGAGCAGGTCACACAGGGTAGTTAGCAGAAGTTTACTGGAAAGGTATAGTATACAGCGATCAGAACAAACTGAATGAGTCAAATCTGGGAGCTTGACACATTCTTTACAGGGTTGGCTGATTTAAGAACTTCAATTCTTGGGATGAGATAGAATTTTTTGAAGCTCTTCCCCTCTGAAATTAGGGAAAATGCAAATTAGGGAAAAATTCCTGGTCCCAGGAAGTTTAGCTCCCCTTTGATATGACAAGCAGGGTTCTTGGAACTTGGAAGAAGTCAAATCCCGTGGATTTCCTTTTGGCCTGTTTGAAACCTTTGGAATTTTGTCTTTTATTACAAATATTTATTTCTCCCGGAGCTTCTTTGAGATGAAACCTTTGAAATAATAAGTTCATGCCATCCTCCTTGAGGCTGAATATCTCTGGGGTAGAGGTTGTTATTACTTGGTTTCCTTTTTGCCGTAGGCCTGTATTAGGACCTGCCTAATAAAAGTTTCTGTGTTCTCACCTGCTTTTGATAAGATTCCCCTGAGGTTTTAGTTTTTGTGATGCATATATGTGTCTGCTGTCCTCTCTATGAGTTACTACCCTTCATTGACCCACCTGTTCATGTCTGACACTCTTACCTAACAGTAAGAGAGACAAACACTCTGCTGGGCTTTGTTTGGCCCTGCTCCACATGTTATCTTCATTCTCAGAATCAGGCTGAGGAGTGGCTAATAATAGTAAATTACAGCATCCTAGCTAGCAGAAATAGAATAGATAAGAAACTTGGTACATGCACATGTATGCACAGACACACACACACACACAGAGTTACCATTTAACTGTCTATTCCTAATTGCCATTCATCACTCCTATTCACATTTCCCTAGTCAGTATAAGTCATATGGAATAGCAAAGCATAATTTGCCCACAGGGCAGCACGGCTTGTCATCTATCAATGATCAGCAATAAATAATCCTCCTAGAGACAAAGGAGAAGTGAACATTTGGGAACAATTATTCAGTCCACATCATAGAAGAATATAATAAAAGTTGGAGAATAGAGAAGGGCAGAATACTGACCCTGGTGTCTTCTATCATGAAGGTTGAATTTTTAAAAAAGGAAATGGCAAAAGAAGGAATAACAGACTGGAAAAGTCAGATTAGTCTGTTGTGATCCAATCCAAGGGTTTTTCAAATAGGAGAGCATGGTCGAATGCACTTGGTGCCAACGAATAATCAAATAAGAATGTGATAGACATAATTCTCCACTGCATTTCTCAAAATGAGCAAGGCTAGAGTCCTCAAAAAGTACATTTGAAGTATATTATCAGAGTGATAGTACAGTGAGCTCAGAAATGATTGAGGATTTCTTGTCCTGATATAAGGCAGCCCAAATTAACATAAAATCCCTCCTGTGCTGTAAGCTCCTAGAAATCCTGGATAAAGTAAAACAATAGCAAAATATATTGCTGAAGTTATAAGAAAGCAAGGAAAATCCCCAAGTACTAGAAACAAATAGGAAATGAAAAGATAAGGCCATAGCACTGAGATCATTGTTATGGAGGTGATAGGGAGCAAAGAAAGAGCTTTATAGAACCCATAAAAGTCATTTATAAGGCAAAGGCTTGGGTTGTTAAAGCTTACCAAGATATAGGGGGAAATAGCTTGTACCAACGTGATGTTTCAGCATAGAGTCTCTGGCTACAAACAAAATGTCCCATGTAAAACTTAAAATCATAGCTATGGCAAAATTTTATCACGTGTTTCTTCCAGATGATGGATACTTGGATGTTATGTTATCCTGTGAACTCTTCTGTATGTTTGGAATATTTCATATTTAACATGATACTAGTTTGAAAGTACTGATAAAAATATTGAAATATAAAAGCTATCAGATAATAAAGTCAGCCATGAGGGATCTCTTGTTTAGGTTGTCAAGTGAAACATTGTAAAATATCTAAAATATTTCTGTAAGTATCAAAAAAAAATCCAAAAGTAAGTTTTCTGACTTAAAGAAAAACCAACAAACATACATTAACCTTCTTTGTTCCACAATATGAAGAAAGAAGAAATATGCATAAGGTATTGCAAGAGATTTCTTTGAATAGATTTAGGGCTTTGTTCCTCTACAAAAAGGGAGGAATGAGAGGATCATATTCCAATCACAAAATTGTTGAGAGGAAACTTTAAGAGAATTTCCCTAAAAGCTTGATAAGTATTCCTTGCACTTAGCACACATGATAGATTGGTGTATTGTATACCCTGAAGAATCTCTCAACAGAAATCTGACTATCAGCTAGAAGCAGAAGGACAGAGAAAGATTGTAAAAAGTTATTAGGGGCAAACAATGAATTAGCTTCTCCTGGATAGGTCTACTTTAAATGAGCATCATTCTTGTTGGAACTCCCCCAGAGAATCTTATGAAATAGATGTTTTGCTTGACAACCTAAATGTGATGTCCCTCACAACTGACTTTGTTGTGTAGTAGCTTTTATATATCAACATCTGTGTCAATAATCCAAATTAGAATCTTGTTTTAAAAATATGATACTGAGGGAGATATGGGCAAAAAGAAACAAATGACTGTCAGAAGAGTCCAATAAGAAAGTCTCCAGAACATGAAAAAAAAATAGCAGTCTTATACCTATTCACCAAGGGGAGCTGGTGCCAGATGACAATCGCATTTACATAAAACTTTCCTTTATCACAATCCTCTCTTCTCCTGGGCCTTAGTATGAAGGTTTAAAATACATACATGCATAGAACATGACCCTAGAAAGTTAGGAGAAGAAGTTAAATTCTAAGTAATAAAAGAATTAGGACCCTCAAACCCTTTCACAGTACTAGCTGTCTACCTAAATCAAATTCTGATGGATAAGGGGAGATTTTATGATTGAATGTATTTCAGATATTTGATTATGGCAAAGGATCAGATATACCAAGATCTGTGTGTTGTTGATAAAAGTGATTCTATACCTATTTCTTAGAGAATATAATTGAATTTCAATGAAATAAAGCATTATTTGAATAATAATGTCAGTATAAATTTATATGAAGGCCAAGAGGTTGTGGGTAGAAAGTGTGATATTTTGCAGATAGTAATCATTGGTAATACCAAAGTTCAGGTTGTACAGGTGATTTGGGGTTGTTGTGATAAGGTATTGGCAAGTGATCTTCCTGGGGAGGTCAGTAGCTCTCAAAGATAAAGGAGGCAAAAATAGTATTGGGCAGGGAAACCATTCAGACCATGGGCAATATCTGACACATGTGAAAGAAAGAGAGGAGAGAATATGTCAAGAAGAACCTAGACTATCATACAGACTTGAAAATATTTTGAGCAACCCAATAGCTATCACTGGAGCAGAAATTGCCCATTAGAGTAGGCCTGAATTGGTCAAAAACGGCAAGTGTCTGCTACCCTCACCATGTTCCGTAAACTGGGGGCTTCCCTCGAAGTATATGGCTTTAAATACCACAGCAGATCTGTAAGGTGCTACAGCTGGAAGTTGTCAGCTACCCACACTCCCTACTGCAAAGTGGCACTTTATTTCTTAAAGGGGAATCTGGTACCCCTCGATGGCTATCACATTCATTTGTATATTGGAATCATCTAGAATGGTGATAAAAATAGAGAGACAGAGTGAACCAAGATATAAATCTTCCATGTATTGGAGATTACAGAGGTGACTGCTAGTGAAAATGAAATCAAGGAAGGGAGACTAATATAGTGTGGGCTGCACAAACTCATGGTTATAAATGAGGAACATAGAATAAATATTGCAACTGGTAATTTTCAGTAAGATGGAATTGTTAGTTCACTTCCCAGGAATAAGGTCCATGTAATGAGAGAGAAACAAAAGTATATACAAAAAATGTTTTATTTTATTTAAGAGGTGTGTGGGAAGGACTACCATATTTTGGTTAAAAACCAGAAGTTGAAGGTTGAAGATCTAATGGAGTTAGTTCACCACAGATATGGAAATACAAAGAAAAAAATAATAGATTTTGAGTAGAAATGGAATGGGGTGGGGTGGATCAGATTAGAAGTGCTGACATTTCTAGGTTTGGGAGTTTGGGTGTTGATGGTGAGAATTGGTCCATTTTGAAAGTTGAGAGAAATGAATAATCAGTTCAAGATCAGCCTTTTGCTCTTAAGTCAATGTGTTCAGAATGTTTGTGATACATGTTGCTTTTTGAAGCTTTCAATGAGGAGCATAAAACTAGAAGATGAATTGAATTTTTATGCCAAATAAATTATTGACCCACTGAAGGTCAGACATTTTAGGCACAAATATAATGGAATAAAATTGGAGTTGATAGGCAATTGGAATAATAATAGGAACAAACTTGAAGCCAGATAATGAGACTGATTAAATCAACTATGATTTTGTAAGATTTTTTTTTAGTATGATGACTATTGTTAAGTCAGAATTGTGATTATTTTTCAGACATCAAAAGATGATTGTCTATATTTATGTGAAATGATTATGTAATAATTATGTAATAAGGTACATAAAGGAGACATCAAAACGAGCCCCAAACATGTCCCTTTTAAATGAAGTCAAATGTGTGTGTGTGTGTGTATGCATATATATATATATATATATATGCATGCAAAATGGAATATCATTCAGCCATAAAACAAAATTAAGTACTACTATTTAATGCAATATGAATGAACCTTGAAAATAATATGCTAAGTGAAGGAAGCCAAATAAAATAAATCATGGGCTGGAGCTGTATTTCAGGGGTTTGGGGCTGTAGCTCAGTGGCAGAGCACTTGCCTAGCATGTGTGAGGCACTGGTTTGATCCTCAGCACCACATAAAAGATAAATTAATAAACAAAGATATTGTGTGTCCCTCTAAACTAAAAAATATTTTTTTTAAAAATCATGTTATTCTATCTCTAGGAAATATCCAGAATAGATAAATTCATAGAGACAAAACATAGGCTGGGAGTTCATAGGAACTGAGGGGAATGTGGAATGAAAAGCAACTGCTTAATGGATATAGATCATCCTTTTGGTGGAATGAAAATGTAGATTCAGAACCACATCAAATTAATTGTACGACAAAATGAATACACTAAATGCAACTGAATTGTTTGCTTTAAAATGATCAAATATATGCTATTTGAATTTCACCTCAATTTCAAAAAGATATAATAAGAATCACTTTAAATGATTTAAAATAGTGTTAGAAACCTTTGAGGAATTAAGCATTCTTATATGCTATGGGAATATAAATTAGTATGAGAATTTAAGAATAATATATCAGGGCTGGGGCTGTAGTTTAGTGGCAGAGCATTTACCTTGCACGTGTGAGGCAATGGGTTTGATCCTCAGCACCACATAAAAAAATAAACAAACAAAATAAAGGCATTCTGTCCATCTACAGCTACAAAAAATAAAGAAAAGAAAAAAATAATATATTAATACATTTCAAAAATAAATTATTCCCTCACTCACTGGCAATTTTAATTTAAGATATTAATCCTAAAACTGTATCCCATAACTTTATTCCAGATATTTCATACTCCATGTATATTTTGAAAACTCCCTTTATCACTCTTAAACCCATTATACACAACTGAAAAATGGTTGAAAGTAATATACTGTTCATATTTATATATTTGGGAACAATAACAAGTTTTAATTATGAATATTGTAGTTTACATTCTGCAGAAGCAGGAAGTCTGGTTTAAATATTTAGAGTATCAAAATATAAAAGAATCTCATCTACATCCAGGGTCCTTTCCTCAACAACGCTAAGAAGAGCTCTTTTAGAAAATTCTCAGGGGAAAAAAATTAAGGACATAACTTACTATATACTAAGGCAGCATTCTGGACAAATTCACTTAAAAGAATATTTTCCCTCTGCTGTTTTCACTGTTTACTTGTGGCATTAAAACACATCTTAATTATGCCCCTACAGAGCAAATTTACTTTTTTGAACCCGAAATTCTTTAGGAGGCAATTGTAGTCTAGAATGAGCATTTCTGGTTCTTTGCAGCGTGCATTCATGAAAATGCATATACAATCACTAGGCACTTAGTTAATCACTAATACTAAAGGGACGTTTACCGATTGTAATAGCTAGTAGACTGAAAAATAATACCAAAAGCATTGTTTTTTGTTTTTTTTTTTTTTTTTTTTTTTTTTTTTTTTTTTTTGCTCAGCAAAAACTCATCAAAGTAAGACACTGTGGCATTTCCTTAAAACATTCAAATTTGCTTTATTTTAAGATTAAAATAAAACCCTGGCATCCTGTGAATTTGGGAGCCAAGTTTTACATGGGAAATGGTTATTATGTTGAATTATGAATCTCTGAAAAATAAAGCTTTACAAAAGAAATGCTGGCACAACCTTAATTGCCATTCAAAGTGTTGACATTTTAATCTATGCAAATACTCTAATAATATCCTTTTTTCTGTGTATCTAAGCTTTCAAAGCTATTTAAAGCCCTTGGTGTTTATATATTGTAGGTTTGTAGGACCCTTGTGAGAGAAACTGTTTCAAAACAAAATCATTCATTTGGACTGACTAGATGAAATACATGAGCACACAAGTATTCAGATCCATCATCATGATTCCCTCAGCATCATGATTATATGAGTTCTATAAAGTCCAGTTCTGTGAGGAACTAGGAAAGCACTTTCTAGAACTGCTAGCTAGCATTTGGATATATTCCCTAGTTCTACTTCTTTGGCTAAAATGCCTTCATTTGCATTTTCTACTAGAATTTTTACTTAATTTTGTGAATATTCATACCACACATACTATTGTTTTTTTTTATTTTTTAATAATTATTTTAGTTGTAAATGAACACAATACTTTTATTTTATTTATTTATTTTTATCTGGTGCTGAGGATCAAACCCAGCGCCTCACATGTGCCAGGCAAGCACTCTACCACTGAGCCACAACCCAGCCCCCACACATATTATCAATGAAATTATGCTTTTATGTATGTTATTAATTAAATCAATAGTGTTGTTTAATTGTTTCCTTCAAAAGAAAATCCAAGGAATTATCCAGGAAATAATCCAAACCCAGAAGATTAGCTATCAATTTTAGCTTCCAGGCAAACATTCATAAAGCCCACCCTGAAGGCACCTTGCCCTGGCATTAGACATTTACAAAGGGAAAACAAAAAGATACAGGTTTCCAATTTCTCTTACAATTGGGTATTGTATAGCCATTTGAAGGAACAACAAATAGCATTTGAAAAGATTATCTTTAAAGTAATCATGTATAACTTTATAGGGTTTAGCTGAAGTGGGCATTTCTGATGTTATGTGATGATACTGAATAACCAGAGAACATTTGGTCATGTGTTTCTGGAGAAATAACCTGACATAATGATTAAGAAAATGAATGCCACAATGTGCATATACTGAAGCTTCTGGTTCTATACCAAGAGTTTCTAGTTTTTGTGTTCAACAATAATTCTACATTTGGGGGTTCCAATTTCTTCAAATATTGAGCTCAATAACTTTTCTTTCACTAAGGGAGTTTCACTCAAAATATTTGTGTTTTGAGGTTTTTAATTGCTTTTTAATTTTTAATACCATTTCATATTATCTTCAAGCACAAATTACCTAGACTAAAATGTACAAATTTTAAAAATACAGCTCAGTTATTTCTGATCATTTTAGAATCAATACACTTTTAAAAAACAGTTTCAATTTAGAGAAAAATTGAGAACATGGTATAGAGTTCCTGTATTTTGCATACCTTACTTCATACACTATACCCTATTATTAGTATTTTCATTAGTGTTTTATATTTTTATAATTAGCGAGCCAATGTTGATGTATTACTATTAACTAAAGTCCATAGTTCATATTAAGATCTACTCTTTAGGATGTGTAATTCTATGGGTCCTAACAAATCTATAATTCTCTATATATGTATATATATATGGAATATATATATATATATATATATATATATACCATTGTAGTATCATTAAAACAAAGTTTTACTACTCTAAAAATACCCTGTTCCTTACCTATCATGGTCCTTCCATCTTCCCCGAACCCCAGCAACCACTGTTCTTTGCGTTTTCAGACAAGTTGTTTTTTTTTTTTTAACTTAGCAATATGCATATAAATTTCTTCCAGTCATTTTTTAAAATTATTCTTATTCTAATTTGTTATACATGCTTGCAGAGTGCCATTCATTTCATATTACATATAAAGAGCACAATTTTTCAAGTCACTGGTTTTACATAAAGTATTTTCACAACAAATGTGTCTTCATACGTGTACTTAGGGTAATGATGTCTAACTAATTCTACCATTATTCCTATCCCCTTGACCCCTTCCCTCCCCCCTTTGTTCTATTTAAAGTTCCTTCATTCCTCTCATCCCCCCTCCCTTGCCTTTATAAGTCAGTATCTTCATAACAAAGAGATCTTTGACCTTTGGTTTTTGGGGATTGGCTAACTTCATTTAGCATTATTTTCTTCAACTCCATCCACTTACCTGAAAATGCCATGATTTTATTCTCTTTTAGTGCTGAGTAGTGTTCCATCCTCCAGTCTTTTAACTTATCATTTTTACTTCTTTAAGGGATTATGCTTTGGGTGTTATATGGAAAGAAGTATAGCCAAACACAAGGGCATCTAGATTTTCTTTTATGTTATCTTCTAAAATTTTGTTTTAGTTTGCATTTAACATTTAGGTCTATGATTCTATTTGAATTATTTTTTATGAAAGGTATAAGGGGTATATGCATATTCACACATGAATATACACTATTTGTTGAAATGATCATCCTTTCTTTTTTTTAATTGGATTTGCTCCTTTGTTGACTACATTTGTGTAAGTCTATTTATGAGATCTTGAATCTGTTTAATTGGGTTATTTGCATTGTCTTTTTCCAATACCACACTATCATAATTAGTGTAGATTTATAATAAGTCTTGTAAACAATAGCATTATTCTTCCAACTTTGTTCTTTTTAAGTATTGTATTAGTTATATTGGATCTTTTGCTTTTCCATTAACACCTAGAAACAAATTGTTGACATTCAAGAAATAAGTTTGTGGGACTTTAAGCAGGATTGTTAAGAAGAGATCAAAGATACTTGCTAAAGTTACATAATAGAATTCTTTCAGGCCAGGATGATCAGATATCAAAGAAGAGTATTCTATCTAAACTGGCTTAACAGAATTCTTGCTAAAACTGCTAGGCAGGCTAAAGACAAAGCCCAAGGATGAGGTCAAGTGAAAAGAAGTCTCAAAGGAGGCTGTCTAAAGTTTGGACAAGGAGAGGGTCTTTGTCATCAAGTTGTGTCTAATATTTTCTGTAGCTATTGGTACAAGAGGATTTATATCCCACTAGTGTCCTTGTTTTTCTCACCTCCCCTGTTTTCTTTGTGTTTACCTAAGAAATCATTCTTGAACACAGTGTCTGTCTTTTGGCTCTTTTGATTTTAATCCATTATTATTTTATTGAAGCCTTGTTAATTTGGTAGTAAGGAGTGGGGAAAGGGAAGCCTTTTATAATTTTATTATCAAATCTCATTTTTAGTAAGGTTAAGTCCCTTTGCTGTGACATTCAGTATTTCATTTATCCTCTTCTTCCTCCTCCACCTCCTCCTCCTCCTCCTTCTCCTCTTCTTACATGATACTGGAAGGCTAGAGATAGACTGGAGAGCTGGCCAGTTGTGCTACCCAAGTCAATAAAGGTTTAGTACAGTACTTTCCCTTGAAGATAGGTCTCTGTTCTGGACAATACTTTGTTTATATCGCAAAATTGTTACTTTTCTTCTACTGTTTCCTTCCTTCTGTCTACAAGAAGGGGTTTTCTCTAATCATTGCTATCAGAAACTAATCCTTCTTCTAGAGGTCAAATCCATAAAAATATCTGCTCCCCCTCAAGTGTTTGGGCTCCTTAGAGTTTTTGACTCTCAAGCTAATTTATGCTTAGCCTCCAGCAGTTTGCCAAGATTACCCATGTGCAGTTGCTGCCAGTTACTGGTTCCAGCAGTTTCTGCTAACATGCTGATCTGTGATTCTCTGTATTCACCTGTCCACATTTCAGTGTGGCAATTTTCCCTGTGATATCAATTCTCCAATATCTCTAAGAAGTCATTTTTTTTCAGGTTGGTTGGCTTTTTTAAAAAATCATTGTTGTGAGCTCCTTATATGTCAGAACTGAAACTGAGTTCAATAGCTTTTTAAAAATTCTTTTAGATGTCAAATGTACCTTTATTTTATCCCTTTATTTATATGCAGTGCTGATAATCGAACCCAGTGCCTTACACATGCTAGGCAAGCGCTCTACCACTGAGCCACAACACCAGCCCCTCAATAGCTTTTTTAAAAAATATATATTATTTTTCTAATCAGTTATATATGACAACAGAATGCTCCTTGATTCATTGTACACAAATAGAGCACATTTTTTCATTTTTCTGCTTGTACACAAAGTAGGGTCACACCATTTGTGCAATCATACATGTACCTAGGGTAAAGATGTCCATCTCATTCCACCATCTTTCCTATCTCCATGCCCCTTCCTCTCCCCTCCATCCCCTTTGGCTAATCCAAAGTTCCTCCACTCATCCCATGCCCCGCCCCCATTATGGATTAGCATCCACATATCAGAGAAAACATTTGGCCTTTGGATTTTGGGGATTACTTTACTTTGCTTAGCATGATATTCTCTAACTCCACCTATTTACCTGAAAATGCCATAGTTTTATTTTCTTTTATTGCAGAGTAATATTCTAATGTGTATATATACCCCAGTTTCTTTATTCATTCATCTGTTGAAGGGCATCTAGGTTGGTTCCACAATTTGCTTATTGTGAATTGTGCTGCTATAAACATTGATGTGGCTGAGTCACTATAGTTGCTGTTTTTAAGTCCTTTGGGTATAGACCAAAGAGTGGGATATCTGGATCAAATGGTAGTTCCATTACAAGATTTCTAAGGAATCTCCATACTGCTTTCCAGATTGGATGCACAAATTTTCAGTCCCACCAGCAATGTATGAGTGTGCCTTTCTCCCCACATCCTCTCCAACACTTATTGTTGCTTGTATTCTTGATAACTGCCATCCTGATTGCTGTGAGATGAAATCTTAGAGTAGTTATGATTTGCATTTTTCTAACTGCTAGAGATGTTGAACATATTTTCATATATTTATTGATCAATTTTATATCTTCTTCTGAGAAGTATCTGTTCAGCTTCTTAGCCCATTTATTGATTCGGTTTTTTTTTTTTTTTTTTTTTTTTGGTGTTAAGTTTTTTTGAGTTCTTTATATATCCTGGAGATTAGTGATCTATCTGACATGTGTGGCAAAAATTTGATAACAAAATGTAGGCTCTCTGTTCACCTCATTGATTGTTTCTTTTGCTGAGAAGAAGCTTTTTAGTTTAAATCCATACCATTTATTGATTCTTGAGTTTATTTCTTATGTTTTAGGAGTCTTGTTAAGAAAGCCAGGGCCTAGTCTGAAGATTTGGGCATAATTTTACTTCTATGAGGTGTAGGGTCTCTGGTCTAATTCCGAGGTCTTTGATCCACTTTGAGTTTTGTGCATGGTAAGAGATAGGGGTTTAGTTTCATTTTTCTGCTTATGGTTTTCCAGTTTTCTCAATACCGTTTGTTGAACAGGCTACCTATCTTTTCTCCAATGTGTGTTTTTGGAGCCTTTGTCTAGTATGAGATAACTGTATTTGTATTTATGTGGGTTTGTCTCTCTGTCTTCTATACCATACCATTGGTCTGTCTGTTTTGGTTCCAATACCATGCCATTTTTGTTACTGTAGCTTTGTAGTATAGTTTAAGGTCTGGTATTGTGATGCCACCTGCTTCACTCTTCTTGCTAAGGATTGATTTGGCTATTCTGGGTCTCTATTTTTTCCAAATGAATTTCATGATTGCTTTTCCTATAAGGAATGACATTGGGATTTTAATTGGAATCACATTGACTCTGTACTGTGCTTTGGGTAGTATGGCCATTTTGACAATATTAATTCTGCCTATCCATGAGCATGGGAGATCTTTGCATCTTCTCAGGTCTTCTTAAATTTCTTTCTTTAGTGTTCTGTAGTTTTAATTGTAGACATCTTTCACCTCTTTTGTTAAATTGATTCTCAAGTTTTTTGTTTGTTTGTTTTTGTTTGTTTGTTTGTTTTGTTCGTTTGTTTTGTTTTTTTGAGGCTATTGTGAATGGGGTAGTTTTCCTAATTTCTCTTTCAGAGGATTCATCACTGATGTATATAAATGCATTTGATTTATGGGTATTGATTTTATATCCTGCTACTCTGCTGAATTTATTTATTAATTCTAGAATTTTTCTGGTGGAACTTTTTGGATCCTCTAAGAATAAAATCATGTTTTCAGCAAATAAATATACTTGAGTTCTTCTTTTCCTATTCTTATCCCTTTAATTTCTTTCATCTGTCTAATTGCTCTGTCTAGAGTTTCAAGAACTATGTTGAATAGAAGTGGTGAAAGAGGGTGTCCCTGTCTTGTTCCAATTTTTAGAAGGAATGCTTCCAATTTTTTTTCATTTAGAATGATGTTGGCCTTGGGTTTAGCATAGATAGCTTTTACAATGTTGAGGTATTTTCCTATTATCCCTAGTTTTTTAGTGTTTTGAACATGAAAGGGTACTGTATTTTGTCAACTGCTTTCTCTGCATCAATTGATATAATCATAGGATTCTTATCTTTTAAGTCTATTTATGTGATGAATTGCATTTATTGATTTTCATATGTTGAACCAACCTTGCAAACCTGGGATAAACCCCACTTAATCATGACACACTATTTTTAAGTATGTTTTTGTATGTGATTTGCCAAAATTGTATTGAGAATTTTTGCATCTATGTTCATCAGGGATGTTGGTCTGAAATTTTCTTTCATTGTTGTGTCTCTGGTTTTGGTATCAGGATGATACTATCCTCATAGAATGAATTTTGAAGGGGTCCCTCCTTTCTGTTTCATGGAATAATTTGAGGAGTATTGGTATTAATTCTTCTTTTGAGGTCTTGTAGAAGTCTGCTGTGAATCAGTCTGGTCCCGGGCTTCTTGGTTGATAGGCTTTTGATGGTGTCTTCTACTTCCTTGCTTGAAATTGATCTGTTTAAATTATGTATGTCCTCCTGGTTCAGTTTGGGTAGATCATATGCCTCTAGAAATTGGTCAATTTATTTGAGGTTTTCCATTTTACTGGAGTATAAATTTTCAAAATAGTTTCTAATTGTCTTCTGTATTTCAATAGTGTCTGTCATAATATTTCCTTTTTCATCATGAATTTTAGTAATTTGTGTTTTCTACTTCATTTCATTAGGGTGGCTAAGGGTTTATCAATTTTCTTTATTTTTTCAAAGAACTAGCTTTTTTGTCAATTTTTTGAATTTTTTTTGTTTGTTTGTTTCAATTTTATTGATCTACTCTGATTTTAATTTTTCCCTGTCTTCTACTATTTTGGGTGTTGGTTTGTTCTTCTTTTGCTAGGGCTTTGAGGTATAATGTCAGGTCATATATTTGTTTTCTTCTTCTAATGAATTAGCTTAATGCAATGAACTTTTCTCTTAGCACTGCCTTCATGATACCCCAGAGATTTTGATATGTTGTATTAGAGATCTCATTTACCTCTAACAATTATTTTTTATCTCCTCCCTGATGTTTTCTTATATCCATGTGTCATTCAAAAGTGTATTATTTATTCACCAGGTGTTGGAGTAGCATTTATTTTTTATTTTATTTATTTCTAATTTCATTCCATTATAGTCAGATAGAATGCAGAATAGTATCTCTCTCTCTCTCTCTCTCTCTCTCTCTCTCTCTCTCTCTCTTTTCTCTCTCTTTGTATTTGCTAAGACTTACTTTGTGGCATAACATATGGTCTGTTTTGGAGAAGGATCCATGTGCTGCTGAGAAAAAAAAAAGTGTATTCACTTGTTGATGGATGGAGTATTCTATATATGTCTTTTAAGTCTAAGTTATCAATTGTTTTATTGAGTCCTATAGTCTCTTTGTTTAGTTTTTGTTTGGAAGATCTGTCCAGTGGTGAGAGAGATGTATCAAAGTCACCCAGTGTTATTGTGTTGATACCTATTTGATTCTTGAAATTGAGAAAGGTTTGTTTGATATACATAGATGCCCCATTGTTTGGGGCATAGATATTTATGATTGTTATGTCTTGTTGATGTATAATTCCCTTAAGTAGTATGAAATGTCCTTTTTTATCCCTTTTAAATAACTTTGGTTTGAAGTCCTCTTTATCTGATATGAAGATGGAAACCACTGCTTGTTTATGTTGTTCGTGTGAATGATATGTTTTTTCCCACCCTTTCACTTCAGTCTGTGGATGTCTTTTCCTGTGAGATGAGTCTCTTGAATGCAGTATATTGTTGGGTCTATTTTTTATAATCCAACCTTCCAGTCTATGTCTTTAAATTGATGAGTTTAGGCCATTCACATTCTGGGTTATAATTGAAGTATGTTTTGTAAACCCGTCATTTTGTTTTATTTTTGGTTTTTAACTTGACTTGGTTTATTATTTGATTAACCTTTCCTTTAGTGTAGTTCCTCCCTTTGCAGATTTTCATTGCTGTTTTTCATTTCCTCCTCATGGAATATTTAGCCAAGAATGTTCTGTAGTGCATGCTTTCTCGCTGTAAATTCCTTTAACTTTGTTTATCATGGAATGTTTTTATTTCATCATCATATCTGAAGCTTAATTTTGCTGGATATAAGATTCTTGGTTGGCATCCATTTTCTTTCAGAGATTGGTATATGTTGTTCCAGGATCTCCTGGCTTTTAGGGTCTGGGTTAAAAAATATGCTGTGATTCATATTGTTCTCCCCCTATATGTAATCTGAAACCTCTCTCTTGTGGCCTTTAAAATTCTATCCTTATTCTGTATGCTAGGCATTTTCATTATAATGTGCCTTGGTGTTGATCTGTTGTAATTTTGTACATTTGGTGTCTTGTAACCCTCTTGTATTTGATTTTCCAATTCATTCTTCATGTTTGGGAAATTTTCTGGTATTATCTCATTGAAGAGATCATGCATTCCTTTGGTTTGAATCTCTGTAACTTCCTCTATTCTAATAAATCTTAGATTTGGTCTTTTGATGTTATCCCATATTTCTTGGATGTTCTGTTCATGGTTTCTTATCATCTTCACTGTGTGGTCAACTTTATTTTTAAGATTGTATATTTTGTCTTCATGGTCTGTGGTTTTGTCATCCAAGTGATCTAGCCTGTTGATGATGCTCTCTATTGAGTTTTTAATTTGGTGTATTGTTTCCTTCATTTTACGGATTTCTGTTTTTTTTTTTTTTTTTTTTTTTTTTTTTTTTTTTTTTTTTTTTCAGAATCTCTCTCTCTTTCTTGAAGTAATCTTTCACTACCTGTACTTGCTCTCTAATTTCTTTGCTGGAGTGATCAATTTATGCCTGTAATTGCTCTCTTAGGTCATTCTTTAATTCACAGATCATTTTAATTATGTACATTCTGAATTCCTTCTCTGACATTTCATCTGCTGCGCTATCAATGGTTTATCTTATTGTAATATCTAGATTTGTTTGAGTCACTTTCCTCCCTTGTTTTTACATGTTGTCTGTGTCTCTCTTACAGTGCCCATCTGAGGTACTACTGTTTCTACCCTATGATCTGATAGTGTCCATGCAGGTTACCAATACCTCACCTTCAAGGGGGAGATCTGTTTACAGCACCCAATGCAACCAATATGCAACTGTAAGTCTATTAGCTTCTATTTAGTCATTTACAGATTTGTCATGATAAACAGAAGTGTTGAGTTTGGTTATCTTCTACTATATATTCAGTAGGTTTGCATAAGGGTTTGCAGTTTCTAATGATGGACAGAGAGAGAATGTGGAGGTGGGGTAGGATGTGATGTTTATGAGGTAGTCTGTGAGAATATAGAATTATTTTATTATAGAACGAATGAAAGGGAATCAAAGAAGTTTGCTGTTAGCAGGAGAAAAAAGAGAGTGGTGGCCCCATGTAAGGCTCCCTTTTGCCTCTGCAGTAGGATGGTATTGTTAGTACACCTACTAGGGATACCTCTGGTGTAATTGGCCCCCCAGGGACCTTGGTGATGGTCTTCCAGGTCCTGGTTGTTGTCCCTAGATGGAAGTGGCCAGGTCCCTAGTTGTTGGTGACAGTATGTCAAGCCTATAGGTACCTTGATGTTGGCTTCCAGGCCCCAGTCAGTGTCCCAAGATGGAATCTGCCCCAATTAAAGGTGGTGGAAGTGGCAGCAGAGGTAACCCCAAATGGTGGTGGAGGTGTCCCAAGATGGAGGCAACCACTTTCATAAATGAGGCAGGAAGGATGGGCTGTGTGATGGCATTGGGAGGCCTGTTGCATGATGGCACACTGTGGCAGGAGGTGCTGCAGTGGGCAGTTGCCTCCTGGCCCTGTCTGTTGTCCCACAGTAGAGATTACCATGTGGGAAGGGTATGGCCATGACTGTAATGTCCCAAGATGGAGGCGGTTTGGGTGGAGTCACACATTGATGGATAGGGAGCCACAGAACAGCTGTGGTGTTCTGGTCTGGGCTCTGACCTCAATAGTGTTTTTTTTTTTTTTTTTCTTATTTTTTTAATTCAAAGTTGTTGTATTTATAATAGTAGTATGCATTATAATTCATAATAAACATATAGAGCATCTTTTAACATAACACTCTTTGTATACAATGTTTATTCATACCATTCAAATCTTCAATCATGCACTTAGGATAATGACATCCATCTTATTCAAACACCTTTTCTTTTTTCCCCTCCATCCCCCCTTGATCCCTTCCTTTCCCTCCCTCCCCTTTGACCATTCTAGTGTTCCTCTAATCCTCCTATGTACCCCGACCCAACACCACTGTGAATCAGCCTCCTTATATCAGAGAAAACATTTGGTATTTGGATTTTTGAAATTGACTAACTTCACTTAGCGTTATATTCTCCAACTTCATCCATTTACCTGTGAATGCCATTATTTTATTCTCTTTTATTGCTGAATAAAATTCCATTGTGTATATATACCACATTTTCTTTATCCACTCATCTACTTAGGGATATCTAGGTTGATTCCACAAACTAGCTATTGTGAATTGTGCTGCTATAAACATCGAAGTTGCTGTGTCATTGTAATATGCTGTTTTTAAGTCCTTTGGGAATAGACCCAGGAGTGGGATGGCTGGGTCAAAGGGTGGTTCCATTCCCAGTTTTCCAAGAAATCTCCATACTGCCTTCCATAACGGTTGCACCATTTTGCAGTCCCACCAGCAATGTATTAGTGTGCCTTTTTCCCCACATCCTCTCCAACATTTATTGTTGTTTGTGTTCTTGATAGCTGCCATTCTGACTGGAGTGAAATGAAATCTTAGAGTTGTTTTGATTTGCATTTCCCTAATTGCCAGCAATGTTGAGGATTTTTTCATGTATTTGTTGATTGTGTATCTTCTTCTGAGAAGTGTCTTTTCAATTCCTTAGCCCATTTATTGATTGGGTTATTTGTTTGTTTGTTTGTTTTTTGGCGTTTTTTGAGTTCTTTATATATTCTAGAAATTAGTGCTCTATCTGATGTGCATGTATTAAATGTTTGTTCCAAATTAGTTGGCTCTCTATTCACCTCACTGATTGTTTCTTTTGCTGAAAGAAACTTTTTAGTTTGAATCTATCCCATTCATTAATTGTTGATATTAATTCTTGTGATACAAGACTCTTATTAAGGATCTTGGGGCCTAATTGGACATGTTGGAAATTGGAGCTTACTTTTTCTTCTATTAGGCATATTGTCTCTGGTCTAATTCCTAGATCCTTGATCCACTTTGAATTTAATTTTGTTCATGGTGAGAGATAAGGGTTTAAATTCATTTTGTTACATATGGATATCCAGTTTTCCAAGCACCATTTGTTAAAGAGGCTAGACTTTCTCCACTATACATTTTTGGTGCCTTTGTCTAATATAAGAGCTGAAATTATATGTATTAGTCTCTGTGTCCTCAATTCTGTATCATTGGTCTACCAGTCTGTTTTGGTGCCAATTCCATACTGTTTTTGTTACTATTGCTCTATAGCATAATTTAAATTCTGGTATGGTGATGCCACCTGCTTCACTTTTCTTGCTAAGGATTGTTTTAGCTATTCTGGGTCTCTTATTTTTCCAGATGAATTTCATGACTGCTTTTTCTATTTCTTTGAGGAATGTCATTGGGATTTTTATTGGAATTGCATTAAATCTGTATAATGCTTTTGGTAGTATGGACTTTTTGACAATATTAATTTTGCCTATCTAAGAACAAGGTAGGTCTTTTCATCTTCTGAGGTCTTCTATAATTTCTTTCTTTAGTGTTCTGTAGTTTTCATTATAGAGGTTCTTCACCTCTTTTATTAAGTTGATTCCTAGGTAATTTTATTTTTTTTTTTTTTGATGCTATTGTAAATGGAGTAGTTTTCATCATTTCCCTTTCAGAGGCTTTGTCACCAATGTACAAAAATGCCTTTGACTTATGGGTATTGATTTTGTATCCTGCTACTTTGCCGAATTCATTTACTAGTTGTAAAAGTTTTCTGGTAGAGTTCTTTTGTGTCTTCTAGGTATATTATCAAGTCATCATCAAACAGTGCTAATTTGAGTTCTTCTTTTTCTATCTGGATCCCTTTAATTTCTTTTGTCTGTCTAATATCTCTGACCAGATTTTCAAGTACTATGTTAAAAAGCAGTGGTGAAAGGGGGCAACCCTGTCTTGTACCAGTTTTTAAAGGGAATGCTTTCAATTTTTCTAGCTTTTATAATGTTGAGATGTGTTCCTGTTATTCGTAGTTTTTCTAGTGTTTTGAACATAAAGGGGTGTTGTATTTTGTTGAATGCTTTTTCTGCGTCTATTGAGATGATCATATGATTTTATCTTTATGTCTATTAATGGGATGTATTATGTTTATTGATTTCCAAATGTTGAACCAATCTTGTATCCTGGGATAAACCCCACTTGATCCTGGTGCACTATCTTTTTGATATGTTTTTTTTTATTTGAATTGCCAGAATTTGGTGAAGATTTTTTCATCTATGTTAATTAGAGATATTGGCCTGAAGTTTTCTTTTTTGGCAGTGTCTTTGCCTAGTTTTGGAATTAATGTAATATTGGCCTCATAGAAAGAGTCTGGAAGGGCTCCTTCTTTTTTTATTTCTTGAAATAAGATGAAGAGCATGGATATTAGGTGTTCTTTGAAGGTCTTGTAGAACTCGGTTGTAAATCCATCAGGTCCTGGGCTTTTCTACTTGGTAGCTTTTTGATGGCATCTTCTATTTCCTGTCTTGAAATTGATCTGTTTAAATTGTGTATAGCCTCCAGTTCCAGTTTGGGCAATTCATATGACTCTAGAAATCTGTCAATGCTTTCCATATTTTCTATTTTATTAGAGTACAATTTTCAAAGTAATTTTTAATTATCTTGTGTATATCTGACATTTTGTTGTGATATTTCCTTTTTCATCATGGATGTTAGTAATTTGAGTTTTTTCTTTTCTTCTTTCCGTTAGCATTTCTAAGAGTCTGTCAATTTTATTTATTTTTTCAAAGAACCAATTTTTAGTTTTGTCAATTCTTTGAATTGTTTCTTTAGTCTCAGTTTCATTATTTTCAGCTCTGATTTTAATTATTTTCTGTCTTCTAGTGCTCTTAGTGTTGATCAGTTCTTCTTTTTCTAGTGCTTTGAGGTGTGATGTTAAGTCATTTATTTGTTGTTGTTTTTTTTTTCTTTTAAGTAATGAACTCAGTGAAATTTTTCCTCTTACTACTGCATTCCTAGTGTCCCAGAGATTTCTATATGATGTATCTGTGTTCTCAGTTATCTCTAGGAATTTTTTAATCTCCTCCTTGATGTCTTCTTCAACCCCTTGTTCATTCAGTATCATGTTGTTTAGCTTTCAGTTTTTAGAATAGATTTTTTTTGTTGTTGTTGTTTTTTGTTTTGTCATTGATTTCCAATTTCATCCCATTATGGTCTGATAGAATGCAGGGTAGTATCTCTACTTATTTATATTTGCTGAGAGTTGCCTTGTGGCATAATATATGGTCTATTTTGGAGAAGGAGCCAGGTGCTGCTGAGAAAAAAAAGTGTATTCACTTACTGAGGGATGACATATTTTATATATGTCTGTTAGGTCTAAGTTATTAATTGTTTTAATGAGGTCTAAATTTTCTTTATTTAGCTTTTGTTTGGATGATGTATCCATTGGTGAGAGAAGTGTGTTGAAGTCCCCTAGAATAACTGTGTTGTGGTCTATTTTACTCTTGAACTTGAGAAGGGATTGTTTGATGAATGTAGGTGCTCCATTATTTGGGGCATATAGATTCATAATCGTTATATCTTGTTGATGAATGGTTCCCTTAAGCAGTAAGATATAGCCATCTTTGTCCCTTTTGATTAGCTTTGGCTTGAAGTCTACCTTATTTAATATGAGAATGGAAACCCCTGCTTGCTCCCACAGCTCACGGGAGTGATAGGACTTTTCCCAGACTTTCACCTTCAGTCTATTGATGTCTTTTTCTATGAGGTGGGATTCATGAGACAGCAAATTGTTGGGTCATTTCTTTTAATCCAGTCTGACAATCTGTGTCTTTTGAATGGTGAGTTTAGTCCATTAATGTTTAGGGTTATTATTGAAATGTGATTTGTATTACCATCCATTTTTATTTGTTTATGGTATTTAACTTAATTTGGTTTCTCCTCTGGTTGGTATTTCTTTTAGTTTAATATCTCCCTTTGTTGATTTTCATTATTATTTTTATTTTCTTCTTCATGGAATATTTTGCTCAGGATGTTCATAAGTGCTCACTTTCAAGTTGTGAAGTCTTTTAACTTTTGTTTGTTGTGGAAGGTTTTCATTTCATCTTTGAATCTAAAGCTCAATTTTGCTGGATATAAGATTCTTGGTTGAAATCCCTTTCCTTTCAGAACTTGAAATATGCTAATTCAGGATCTTCTAGCTTTTAAGGTCTGGTTTGAAAAATCTGAACATAGTCTGATTGGTTTCCCCCTATATGTAATCTGCTTCCTTTCTCTTGTGGCTTTTAATATTCTCTCCTTGCCCAGTATATTTGGCACTTTCATTTTAATGTGCCTTGGTGTGGATCTGTTGTGATTTTTACATTTGGTGTTTGGTAAGCCTGTTGATCTTGTTTTTCCCATTCATTACTCACGTTTGGAAATTTTTCTGCTATTATTTCATTGAATAAATTACTCATTCCTTTGGCTTGGAACTCTGCACCTTCCTCTACCCCAATCACTCTTAAATTTGGTCTTTTATGTTGTCCCATATTTCTTGAATGTTCTTTTCTTGATTTCTTTCCATTTTTGCTGTGTAATCTACATTTTTTCTCCATTATATATATTTTGTCTTCATTATCTGAAGTCCTTTCTTCCAAGTGGTCTAATCTGTTGGTGATGCTTTCAATTGAACATTTAGTTTGGTTTATTGCTTCTTTAATTTCCAGAATTTATTTTTGATTTCTCTTTAGAACCTTTATCTCCTTATTGAAATAATCTTTTGCTTCCTGTATTTGCTTTTGGAGTTCTTTGTCAAAAGATCCGTTACTACCTGTATTTGCTCCCTCATCTCATTTTTTAGTTCATTCTTAAGTTCAATAAACTTTTGGAATATGTAGTTTCTGAATTCCATCTCTGGCATTTCACCAACTGTGCTTGCCATGGAATCTACTGAGGAGGTATGTTGATTTGTTTGAGTCACTTTCTTCCCTTGTTTCTTCATATTGCTTGTGTGACTTTTCTTTTAGCACTGTGGAACCTTGACTATTTTGTTTTTACCTTAAAGCCTTATGATGATCCTGTAGTGCAATGCTATCAGATCCCCTTATAAATACTTTACACTTTAAAACCAGACATTTTCTATTCAGATAATCAAAGTTTGATCACAATGTACATATTTAGTTAACTCGGATATTGTCTCCAATTTACTCTGTATGTTTGTGATGGGTTGTATAGTTTCAAATATTGGACACAGGTGATATGTTTAGGAAGAAGGAAGTGAGGGTATTGAGTTGTTCTTTCTTAGGAAGTGTGAAAACAGAATTCTTTGGAAGTGGTTTAATAGCAGCAGATGAGAGAAGAAAGAGAATGGGGTGAACAATTTAGTGGAAAGACCGATTTATATATAAACCAATCTTATGCAACCATTCAGAGAAGAAAGAAAGAAAGAAAGAAAGAAAGAAAGAAAGAAAGAAAATAAAGAAAAGAAAAAGAAGATGACAAAGAAGTAGGAATTAGTGTAAAAGAGAGAAAAGAGAAAGTGAATCCAAAAAATAGAGAATAAACTATATATAACACCACTTTGCTGTATAGTTTAGTTGCCCCAGTTCTAGAAATCCCAATTTCTCTGTATAACTTGTTTTTGCCTCTGTTGAGAATGCAATGGCAGGGTGTAAATAGGAAAGATGAGGGAAGAAGAAAGGAGACAAAAGTGAGAAGGAAGAAAAGAAAGATAAGACAAATAAAAGCAAACAAAAAAATACACACACAATCAAACAAGAAAAAAAAGAAAAAAAAAAAGTTGAACACAGGATTAAATCTCAGGAACAAATCTCAAACAGCACCCTTTAAAACCTTTATTTTTTCCCTTACAGTTTAAGCCAGTTGTCCTGGATCACATCCAGCCAGTCACAGAGAACCTGGAAAGCTTGCAGATTGGAGCATGTTCCCCTGCTGTCCAAGGCTGGGATCGTGTGTCCGTGGTGGGCTGGCTGGGAAAGTGTACCGGGGGGCCTAGCTGGAAGGCTTTCAGGCCAGGGATTGTTCCCCTGAAGTCCAATGCTGGGATGGTGTCTCCTAGGTGGGCGGGTTGGAAAAGTCCACCGGAGGGCCTAGCTGGACAGCTTGCAGGCCGGGGCTTTTCCCCCTGCCATCCCACACTGGGATGGTGTCTCCATGGTGGGCGGGCTGGGAAAGTCTGCCCTCAATAGTTCTTTATACATATATGAAGACATAATTTTCCAAGATCAAGATGTAGGATATTTCTATCCCCAAAATGTCCCCTCTTGCATCTCTTAAAACTTACTTTCTCATAGTGGTAACCAACAATCTGAGATAGATAGATTGATAGATCATATCACCATATCTCAGCCTGTTCTAAAACTACATAAACGAATTCATACAAATGTGCTTTATTGTAGAATTTTTCAAAAGATTCATATATATCTTGTTGTGTTATCAATTAATTATTTTTATTGCTAACTAAGTAGTTTATTTTACTGTTTATTGACATGTGGGTTGTTTCCTTACTGTGTTTTTGTTTGCTTGTTTGTTTTCCCATTATGGTTAAAATTATAATGAGTATTCTTATGCAATTGTTTACATATTGACTAAATTCACTTTAATATTAACCTTGGCATGGAATTAAAGTACATTCAAGTTGTTAATTTATTGCCTCTCACTCTCAAAGCTACTCTTTTTTCCTCTGTTTTGTGAGGTAGAAGACAAACTCTGTATACTAGAGTTCTCTTTTTACCAGCTTGCTTGAGTTTAGTCTCTAATCATAGACACAGGAGCAGGTACTCTCCAATTAGTTTCTCTTTTAAATTAAAACAACAGGCAGACTTGTTTCTATAGTATCCCTATCCTCTCCTTAAAAGTCCAAATGAATCTCAGCTTTGAAGGCCACCATCTCTAAGAAACTCTATGTTCTTGTACTGTTTTACTCTCATCAGTGAGGATAATTTCTGCAGATGCTATCCTTCTTACACTTTAGAATTATCTTTCTTCCCTTTTAGTATTTAACTGCTGTTGTGGTTTGGATATGAGGTGTCTCCCAAAAGCTCATGTGTGAGACAATGCAAGAAGGTTTGGAGGAGAAATGATCGGATTATGGGAACCTTAACCCCATCAGCAAATTGACCATCTGATAGGATTAATTGGTAACTGAAGACAGGTGAGGTGTGGCTAGAGGAGGTGGGGCATCAGGGAGCATGGCTTCAGGGTATATATTTGTATTTGGCAAAGAGAATTATCTCCTCTGCTTTATGCTTATCATGTGAGCTGCTTCACCACACTCTTCTACCATGATGTTCAGGCTCACCTTGAGCCCCCTGAGGAATGGAGCCAGCTGCATATGGACTGAGACCTCTGAAACTGTGAACCCTCAAATGAACTTTTCCTACTCTAAAATTGTTCTTGTTGCATCTTTTAGTCACAGCAGTGAAAAAGCTGAATGAAACAACCACCTAGTTATAGCATCTTGAAATTAAAAATGCCCATGCTCAAATTGCTTACATGATTGTGTTACCAGATGGACCCCCTAATAGACAAAATGGATCATGAAGTTTGTATTGTTTTTTATTAGAAACTTCCAAGCAGCCTTATAGAGTGGATGTACCATTTTAAGCTCTGATCAGCAACGTATGAAGAATCCATATGGTCTGCATCTTAGCAAACACTTGTTGTTGGTGGTCTTTTTAAATTTAGTTATTTTGGTAACTGTGTAATATAACCTTTTATTGTTTTAATTATACTTGCTTGATGAATAATAATGTTAGTGCAATTTCATGTTCTTATTAGCTTTAGCATACCTTTTTAAAGATGATGTTATTGAAAAACTGAATAAATACAAAACAAAACATTGTTAACAATAGTGAAAAGATGTTGGACCAGGATTTGAGGTACTTTGAGCTACTTCTTTTTTTATTAAATTATTTATTTATTCTAATTTGTTATACATGATGGCAGAATGCAATTCATTTCATATTACACATATTGAGCACAAGTTTTCAAGTCACTGGTTGTGCACTTCTAACATTCTTTATTAGCTTTGGGATTTGAGACAGATTAAATGAAATAATATGCATTTAGCCTTAAAACAACAAAGACTTGAGAGCTTGTAGTAGATATACATGGTGTCTTGAATCACATCCTCTTTATCTACCTGTGATTTTAGTATTTGGCCTCAAAATTGAGCATTCATATTCATCTGAAACTGGCCATATTCCACCTCAATTGCCATGTTTCTGTAGTTTGTCTCAGGTTCCATTGTCATGTTTCAATTTTCCATGCTCAAGCTCATCCTCTTAGTGCAGAGAAATTTAAGACATGATGACTAATCTTCACTATCTATGAGTGAAAGCAACTGGGGTTATGATCATGGCTTCCATCTTTTAATTTATTCTTTTATATATAACAGTAGGATTTGTTTTGACATAATTATACAAGCATAAAATATAATTTGTTCTAATCAGCCCACATTACTTTGCTTTCCCCTCCCACCCTTCTTTCCCTCTCATCTACTGATCTTTCTGCTATTTACTTACAGATTTTTTTTAATTAGTGTCTTGCAGATGTATGTGATGGTGAGATTCACTGTGGTATATTCACATATGTACATAAGAAAGTTGGGACAGATTCATTCCACTGTTCTTCCCTTATTTCATCCCTCCTCTCCTCCCTTTATTCCACTTTGCATACTCCACTTATCTTTCTTCTATTTTTTTGTTATCTACCCTGCCTTATTTTGGATTAGCTTCTGCATATCAGAGAAAACATTTGGCCTTTTTGACTTTTGGGGATTGGCTTATTTCACTTAGCATGTTATTCTCCAGTTCAAACCATTTACTGGCAAATCTGGCTTCCATCTTCTAAGGGAAAAATTCTATATTCTTTTCAAGGGGTTTTGGAAAATCAAGTCCCTATTGCCCACAATAGTAATTATCATTACTCTCATATTGGAGTTTTCTCTCTCCTTTCTCTCCCTACTTTCATGATTCTCCTTCTTGAGATCATATCTCAAATATACTTCCCATACCAAGTCTTTATTTAAGCCTCTACTTTGAGCAAAAACTAAATAAGATGGATTTTAAGTCATTATTTTATTTCACTAGGGAAAACACAGGCACCAGTGTTTTAAGACTCAGTCATTTAGAAGCCCTGAATGTATCTACCCATAAACTGTATAGAACAAAATATACACATACCAATGAGTACACATAAAACTGATGAAGTATGAATAAGATTAATGGATTTTATCAATATTTTAGTTGTGATAGTGTACTGTAGTTATAAAAGATATATTTTTAAAGCAAGTGGAAAATAAAATAATGATAAACTGGGTAAACAAAGATCTATCTGTATTATTTCTTATAATTGCATATAAATCTACAATTATCTTAATAAAAATTTCATCCCAGTTGAATTTCCAGACATCAGGAGCTGAAATAAATTATCACTGCTAAACCTCTTAGAGTTCTTAATCTATATAACATGAGATAAAAAATAATGACAGTAAATATTGGACTCAGGTTTTTAGAGGAGAAAGAGGACTCTATGGAAATTGGACTAGTGGCCATTCAAGTTACATTCTAGCAAAGAAGTTATCCATATTTTGTCCATTTCCTGAGAATTTCTTTGAGGTTGAATTTAAACATGATGGATTAATTCACCTGGCAGAGGGAATTTCATGGCAGCTCAGCATTTAGGGGGGTAGCATGGGTATTACTTGCAGATTTTAGCCAAGTTTACATGATAGTCAGGATCTGAAAGCAAAGCAGAAAGATTTTTAGAAAATTGGAGTTTGGCCAGAAAAGTGCAAGTAAAAATGGGGCTAAGGAATTTGTGTTTGTTAGAGAGATTGAAATCATTAAAGAGACACTAAGTATTTCACCCAGAAACAATAGGAAATATGACTTAAGGACATCTCAGGAATTGGCAAGACCATACCCATTTCAAGTTCAAGTATGTAAAAGTAAAAATCCTTTGAGAAGAGACCACTGGGGCATTCTGCTTGCTTAGAGGACCTAAGAAGTTGTTTCACTGTGTTCAGTTGTCCTGGCACTCAGAGGTTGCTGTATCCATGGCCCCAGGTTTGGCTACTGCTTGAGATGACATGTAAGCTGCCTGGTACCGAAAACCGGGAGGAAAACTCTCGGAGGCAGAGTAAAGCTTTTACTACTTTTACTTCTACTTTCTTAGAGAGAGCTTAGAGAGGGAAAGAAAGATTTTTAGAGAGAAAGATTAAAGCGAGCTTTTCTTCTTGTTAGCTTAGAGTAGAAAGATTAGAGCTTCTTTCTTCTCTCTTCTTTCTTCCTTCTTCTTTCTTCTGTCTTCTGTCTTCCTCAGGAGCCTCGGCCTAACTCTGACCAGTCATTACTTCTTCTATCTGGTTTCTCTTCTGTCTTCTATCTGGTTTCTCTTCTGTAACCGCTCTGCCTACGTTCTGGCCGCTCTGATTCTTCTGACCGACCGAGTGACTGCCCGACTGACTGAATTCTCCGTTCTCCTAACTCGGACCGCTTTCACCGGGTTATATACCTTCAGCTTTGCGGGTGCCTACAGGTGCGTCACATACATATCAGGTGGAACTTATGGCTTCCAGCTAGCTGCAACAGCCCTTCCTAATTAGGGCTCCTTCAATGACAGAAGACCTTGGTGTTGTCATGGTTTAGATATGGTGTCCCCCAAAAGCTCACATGTGAGACAATGCAAGAAGGTTTGGAGGAGAAATGATTGGGTCATAGCCTTAACCTAATTAATGAATTAATCCACAATGGAATTAACTGAGTCATAACTGAAGGCAGGTAGGGTGTGGCTGGAGGAAGTGGTTCATTGAGGTTGTGGCTATGGGGTATATATTTTGTATCTGGAGAGTGGAGTCTCTTTCTGTTTCCTGATAATCATTTGAGCTGCTTTCCTTTATCGCACTCTTCACCATGAGGTCCTGCCTCCACTCCCCGACCCCCAAACCCCCCGCCCTCCCCCAGGAATGGAGCCTGCTGTCAACAGCTGTGTCCAAGGAACTATGCTAGAGTTGAATGCTTTTCTAATGCAATTATATTGAACACACTCTTAACACAGAGAACAGTATTATTCCCATTCTACCTAGCCAGCAAGTCCCTTAGAAATAACAGACCACATTCCACCAGTAGAACAAGGTCTCTTGGCCTCCGATGTGGTCTCACCATGGTCAGATGCGAGTGGCTCTATCAGAACCAGAGTAGCAGCAGTTATCCTGGTGACAACACAGCAATACAAATGGCATCAAGTGGAGCGTGTGTCTGTGATGGTAGCAGGATCAGGGAATCTCTGAGTATTTGACCCCCTGTGTGCTTCTCTCTGAGGAGCAGAACTTCTGTGAGGGCTTACATATTGGTCTCCTTGAAGTCTGCATTGCCTCATGGTCATCCTAATCATCCCTACCTTCTGCTACTCACAGAACAGCAGAAGGATGAAACAGCAGATGGGTCATCAGTGGCCAAGTTAGCAGCTGTTCAGTTTGTGCTGTCTGGGTGCTTACCTCTTTAGAGTGCTCCTTACACCTGCTGTCCCTGGACTGAGATTTCTGAAACCATGAACCCCCAAATAAACTTTTCCTCCTAAAATTGTTCTTGTCAGATCTTTTAGTGACAGCAAGGGAAAAGCTGACTAAAACAGGTGTCAATCACATGATGTTGTTTCTGCATGATTGCAGGATGCTGGGGTTTGAGGATCATGGAGGCTTCCACTGAGATTTTAAAGGAAGGCCTGGGAGGCCAGGCAAATGTAGCAAGTAGCTCATTAAAATATTTCAGAAGTATAAATGCAAATTGATAATAAATGTATCAAGAATCTACATCACTAAGGAAACAAAAGGACAAACAGCAATAATCCTTTCTTCCTTTATAAAACTAGTAAACCTAAAACAAAACTGTCTTCACCATTTAGTGATACCAGCATTGTGATGAAGAGGTCCTCCTATGTTAGTCTGCATAATTCATGCATCAATATGACTTCTAGAGAGCAATGTGGAAATATGTATCAGAAGCCCAAACTCCACTGATCATTCCACTTAGTCCACTAATTTTTTGTTGCTAAAAGTCAACCAGTCCATTGGTACTTTGTTAAGGAAGCCCTAACAAACTATTTTTTTTAACTTTATATATATATGTGTGTGTGTGTATGTGTGTGTGTGTGTGTGTGTGTGTGTGTGTTCATGCATACACTTTCTTTGTGAATATTTGGAACATGATCCCAAATTTCAAATGTATAGCTATATTAGCATAAAATCATGCAAAGTAAATATGCCAAAATGAATAATAACAGAAATTATTTCTGGGTAGTAAAAGGGGTAATGTATGTTTTATTCTCTAATTTTTTTCTATTTTCTGTTTGGCTTCTAAGTAATTTGCTCTAAATACTTAAAATATAACCAAATAACCTTAGTGGGACCCCCACAAATTCAGCACATATATATACATTTTCTTACTTAAAATGATTTAAATTCTACTTTATGTCATACAAGAAAAGTATTACACTCATAAAATTACCTAAGTATAATTTAAGGGATATGCATATGCATATAAGAGTATATATAAAAATTGTGAGCCTCTAAGATAATTTTACTCTTTTGTTTTGTTTTTGCAGTATTAAGGATGAAACCCAGAAACTCTCAAATGCCTCTTCCCCAGCTCAGAAATAGGTTATTATTAGTAGGAATTTCATGTTTATATATTAAATGTGTCAAAGGCTTTTCATGGTAGTATTATGTTATCTTTTAGAGTACTACAGTGTTAAGAAAATTTAAAGTGGAGATTTATTGCTATGTGAAAATATCTTTTATCATATCAGAATGGATGTTTACTCTGTTCTCCAGAGGAGTAAGTTTAAAGAAGTTCTTACAAGTTGAAAAGATAAAGCAGGAGTCTTCAAGACACCTTAATACTACTTTTTAAAAGACCAGTCTTTTCAAGCACAGTAAATCACCTGCTACAATTTCAAAATAATTAACACTTCAGTTGCAGATACATATATCCCTAAGAATATAAATTGTCAGCACTTCTATTAAATATTTCAAATCTTGTGTCACATGATTTAGGTTTGTGGATTTCAAATGAAAGTCGAGTTTCAGAAAAGACCTGGGATAGTACCAATTTGCAGCTCTTTTAGCCTAAATAGAAGTCATCTCTTATGCCTTGAATGAATAATCTAAACTAAACTACCTGAAATTTCCATTCAGTCCAAAGAACTACCTGAAAATGCTGAATTGTCAGCAAAGCTTTACTGTAAATCAGTAGTCACAGGAGACTGCAAAGAAGAACATGTAACCTTCTGCGCATCAAAGGGAAACGTTCTTAAAGAAAAAAAATTCTGACATGCTTCCTCTGAATTAAAGAGTCATTTGGCCTTATTGTTTTAATATGCAGCTTAAGATACTTTCCTAATAAATATTGAGATAATCAATACCAAGAGGTAAATGTTTACCAGTGTTCAACAGATTCATAAAAATTCAAATCAGGAAGAAAATATTATTTGGACTGTGAAACTCAATTATTTTAGTAATGTTAAAGCTCATGATTTTCTCCCGCAGATCAAAGGAAAAGAAAATTAAGGGAAAAATAAATGAGCATATTTGTAAAATCATTTCCTTGGAAAAACTAAAAGTTTCAAATTATTTCTCTTTGAGAAATTACTTTTGATAGGCTATATGTCTACAACTTTTCCACACAAAACACAGTTTCCACACTAAGCAGCATCTACTTTAAAGCTTATTAAAATATTCAGGTTTCTTAGGCCTCATCTCTGACTGACTGAGTCTGAATCAGCCTTTTGATGAGACTAAGTGCTTTTATAAATGCAACTTAAAGAGTGAGATATAATTCTATGAAATAATGACTCAAATTTTTAAAGCAATATCTTATATTTTATTCAAAGCACTGTGTACCAAAGAATGGACAAACATATTTTTTTTCAAATTTATTTTCTATTCTGAGTTGTTAGAAAGGACAGCAGAATGTATTACATATCATATTATACTTGTAGAGCACATTTTTACATATTTCTGGTTTTATACAAAGTATATTCACACCATTCGTGACTTCATACATGTACTTAGGGTAATGATATCCATCTAATTCTATCATCTTTTTTTTCTTCTTTTCTTCACCCTTTTTGAACTAGGTTTATTTTGCACATGATATTTCCACTTATTAGAGCTATGTTTCTAGTTTCTTAGAGTAGAAGGAAAAAGGCAAAGATGTTCTATGTAATTCTTCACATAAGGGAAGATACTTTTTTGTATTATATTTTGTCAGTTCAAATGTATTCATTGCTGGGCATGGTGACCCATGCCTGTAATCCCAGCAACTTGGGAGGCTGATGCAGGAGGATTGCAAGTTCGAGGCCATCCTCAGCAACTTAGAGATACCCTGTCTTAAAATGAAAATTCTGAAAAAGGACCAGAGATGCAACTCATTGTTAAAATACCCCTGGGTTAAATTCTCAGTACAAAAAAAAAAAAAAAAAAAAAAAGATGTTTTCAGTTACAAGTAATTAAAAACTCAGGTAAGAATGGCCTAAAGAAAATACCTCAAAAAGCTTGACACCAAAATAAAATGAAATAAAACCAATAACATAATTAATAAATGGGCAAAAGAACAAAACAGACACTTCTCAAAATAAGAGATACAAATGGATTACAAATATATGAAAAAATGTACAATAACCCTAGCAATATGGGAAATGCAAATCAAAAATACATTGAATTAGCTTCCAAGATTTTATCTTACTCCAATCAGAATGACAATCATCAAGAATATTAATAATAATAAATGTTGGTGAGTATGTGGGGGAAAAGGTACACTCATACATTTTTGTTGGGACTGCAAATTAGTACAACTACTCTGGAAAGTAGTATCGAGATTCCTTAAAAAACTATGAATAGAACCACCATATCCCACTACTTGGTATTTATCGTAAAAATCTAAAATCAGCATACGATACGGATGCAGCCCATCAATTTTTATATATGTTAAAAAAGAGTTATCTTTCCTAAAAAGTTAGTATGGGTGATGTGCATTATATTATATTATATAGAGTATATTAATACTCTAACATAACATTTAAATGGCCCTCATGTCTTGTGAAAATAAAAATATTAAATTATTCCAATACAACTGTAAATCTTGACATACTTGTTGGAAACCATAATACTTCACTTTAAACAAAATTAAATGTTTTAATAATAATTGTTTTAACATATGTATTAAGCACTTTTAAATAGGTTTCTGTTTTCTCCTCATAACATATTTGTTGGGGTTGCTGAGTTATGAATGGGGCCGAGTTCTAAGCTATCTCCCTTTTGGGCCCTAAAAGGGAGTTTTCCCTCTGCCCGCAGAGGAAAATATAACTTACTCGGCGAGAATGAGCTTAAGGACAAAAATAGCTGAGTGCCTACCTCTGTCTGATGAACAGAAAAAACCATGCCACACCCAGGGAGTTCTGTATAGCAAGCGAGAATCCAGAAACTCAGATTTATTGGCAAGGCACTGAACTTAAATAGGCCTAGAACTAGCCAATCAGCCAGCAGGGCGGTCCGGTCTCTCACGCTATGTCACAGCCACACCCCTTTGCTTAGCCCCTGTCCTTCAGGGCGTGGTAAGCAGCCAAAGCCCTGCCCCTTGGCAGACATAGTCCCAACAATTCCCCCTTTTTCGTTTATTTAAAAAATGGGGTCTCTCCATTTTATATTTTAAAAATGGGATGTCTCATCTTGTAGGGTGTCCAACTCATTTGAGAGTGTGCCTGTCTAGGTTGACTTCTCCTCTCTGGGAAAAATCTTACCCGTCATTGGCTATCACTCTAGCACTTTAGGTGGACATACCTAGGGCCAGCAGGTGGCCAAGGGGAGCACACGGGACATGACAGTCACCTTTGGGAAGGCTTGACTGGATGGCATACCTCTGCATCCTATTAAGGACCGTGGCCAAGCCTATAGGGCTATAGCTCAGCGTGACAGTAGACCACCCAGCTGTATCTGGCTAGTTTTATAGGGCTGAAAGTGTACACAAAGACAATGACAATCAGGGATTTCACCAAAAAGAGAAAGTCTATCCATTTAGCTTAGTTTAAAGGAAGTCTTTTGGCATAAAGTCCGGACAATTGTCACAGAAATGGGACTCTTTTCTTAGAGTCCAAAGGAAGCCGTCCAGCACAAAGTCCAGATAATTGTCATAAGATATAGCGCTCTTCTCTCAGAGTCCAAAGGAAGTTGTCTAGCATAAAGTCCAGATAATTGTCACAGGAATGGCACAGTCCTTCTTCTCTCATCGCAGAGGGTTGAGATGCTGACAAAGAAGGAGTCCAGGATAGTGTTTTTGATGAATTTTGAAACGGATGTGATGAGAAGTTTAATCACAGTAGGACAGGAGATTTGTTACGGTTTTTTTCATTTCTGTGGAAAAAAGAAGGGATCACTCCTCAAGAGCTTGTGCTCCTGGGTAGTCATTTTGGTCGGATTGGCAGTATTTGAGATCTCTGGCAGGCACCCATATAGGGTTTTGTTCTCCCATTGGGAAGACACATCCAAAACCTCTGTCAGCACTTATTAATGGATCAGGACCTCTCCAGACTCCAGTTAATGGGTCGTTCCATCGGACCTCAACTTTTACATAAGGCGTTTGGGTAGACCAGTGTCTTTGAAATGCAGACAGAGGCTGCTGTTTGGAAAAATTTAAAATATTTAAAGTAAGCATAGCTGTTTTCAACTGGTCATGGGGGTTGCTTCTCCCATTTTGTTTTATTAATTGGTCTTTTAAGGTTTTATTATGTCTTTCTATTATGGCTTGTCTTTTTGGGTTATATGGGATCTCTGTGGTATGCTTAATATGCCAAGTTTGGAAGAACTTTTGTAATGATTTGTTCACAAAACAGGGTCTATTATCGGTTTTAACTTGTTTTGGCAATCTAAGAATAGCAAAGCATTGTAAAAAGTGACTTTAAGCATGTTTAGCCCTTTCTCTAGAGTGTGCCGTGGCCCAAAAAGCATGTGAATAAGTATCTATGGACATAAATATATATTTTAATTTTCCAAATGGCACATAATGGGTTACATCAGTTTGTCAGACCGCGTTGGGCCTTAGGCCTCTGGGATTTACCCCAGGGTTCTGGAGAGGTGGGACCTGTAAGAAGGGCAAACAAGATTTACATGTCTTTATAATCTTTTTTAAATCTTTTATAGGAACTAAAGGAAATTTATTATGTAGTCCCCTCCAATTTAAATGAGTAAGGTTGTGAAGACGTTGGGCTAACTAAAGGTCTTGTTGATATGGGACTGTAACTGTCAATACACCTGTGGTGGCTAAACGGTCAGTGGCCTGATTTCCCTCAGATAGGGGCCCAGATAAGCCTTGATGTCTCCTAAGATGTTGGAGGAACACAGGTTTATTATGCCCCTTTAGCAGGGATCGAACTTGGATCATTAGAGGGGTGATAGGATTATTATCTATCTTTATATATGAGGCATTTAGAGTAGGTAATAGGTTAATTACATATAGACTATCTGAGAAAAGATTCATAGGCTCTTGGACATGGGTCAAGGCTAATGTAACAGCATATAATTTTTTAAATTGAGCAGAACTAGTAACTGTTTTAAAATATTGTGTCTTTTGGCCTGAGGATGGGTGAAATATTACAACTGTTGACCTTTCTTTTCCTCCATGTGTGAAGACATTTACTGCCTTGGGGAGTGGCTTGCTGGAGAACAAGATGGGAGGAGTCCATTCTAGTTTGGGGAAAGAAGAGGTCCATTTGGTTGACCCGTAATGACAGTCAACTTTTCTTAGGAATTCTTCTAAAGCATAGAAGACTCTAGGGTTGTTTTTTGTATCTATTTAAAGTCTGACAAATGGTAAGGAATTATTAAAATATCTGGGTTTTTTCCATAATGTCTCAATGATGTATCTCTCTCTTTTATTATAAGATCTGCTAATTGATCTAATTGGGAATAAACTCGAGGTGCTCCTCTCACAGAGGAATGTATCCATTCTAATGGATTCCCCATCTGGGTTAGTATAGCTGTCAGGAGCTTAGCACCTGAGAAAACCCACAGATATAGAGGTTGTTTTGGTTGGTATCGAGCCAATTGGACTGAATTGAGGGCATCTTGGACTTTTTGTAATATTAACAGATGACTTTTTTCTAGTATAATTATATCAGAGGGGGATTGTCACCGTAGCAACTCAAAGAGAGGTAATAAATTCTCAGTAGAGATATGAAGCCAAGGTCTTAACCAGTTTAGCTCTCTTAATAGCTTTTGTAACTCTGTCAAGGAATAAGATTTTTGAATGAGAAGTTGGGGTTTGAGAGGACAAACCGAGTCTAGGTTAAGTTTTGTCCCCAATATTTTAAAGGGAGGAATAGTCTGTATTTTATCATTGGATATGTGCAATCTTCTTTTTTTTTAAGAGCTCTCGAAGGGTTAAGTAAGCAGAGTTTAGTTGTTGGACATCAGCAGCTCCCAGGATGATGTCATCCATATAGACATATAAGGTGAGCTGTGATATTTTTATTAATGGTGACAGAAGACATGAAACATAATATTGACAAAAAGCTGGGCTATTAGCCATACTTTGAGGGAGAACAATCCATTCATATCTTTTATCTGGTTTATGACAATTGGTTGAGGGGACAGAGAATGCAAATTTTTATAATCATCTGGATGAAGAGGTATTGAAAAATAACAATCTTTAATATCAATAACAATTAAGGTTAAATTTTTTGAGATAGAAGGGATCTAGGGAAGGCCATGTAAAGGTGTGCCAACAAGGAACATCTTATCATTAATTTTTCGGAGGTCTTGTAACATCCTCCATTTCCCTGTGGCCTTTTGTATAACAAAAACAGGACTGTTCCATGGGCTAAGAGAAGGTCTAATGTGTCCTAGGGCTAACTGTTCTTGGACAATTGCCCTCAAATGGTTTAGTTTTTCAGTAGGAAGGGGCCACTGCTCGACCCAGATTGGGGGGCCATCTCGCCATTGAATGGCAGGAACTTGGGGAGCAGTAGCCCTTAGGATTGGGGGTGAAACCCTATTTGATGATTGGAAGTTTTTCTCCCTGTATCATTTTTAAGCTCTCTGTGGGTTGTAGTAATGTACGCCTCAGCTTTTCCTAGGATGTCTTGACCTAATAAATTAGAGGTTAATCCAAGGGCCACAAGGGGACGAACTTTCCCTTGGTTTCCATCTATATCTCTCTATTTAAGCCAATTTCTGGTCTCTTCTGAATGAGTGTTTCTACCTACTCCAAGTAACTGAGGCCCTGGGATTAGTTCCCATTGGGGTGGAATCTCTTCTTTCCTTAGTATAGTACGATCTGCCCCAGTATCAATTAGGCAATGAAATTTCTTTCCTGATATATAAATATCCATCTTTGGTCTAATCCCTGGAACAATAGGAACTGTCCAATGGACCTGAGGGGGACTGGGAAAAGGGGAACCTCCTTGATGTAACGGGGCTGGAGGCTGCCCCCTCAGGAGTTTAAAGGTTTCCCCTGAATATCAAATTTAGACCTGTAATCTTTTTTCTAATGATATCTTCTTTTACATCTAGGACAGAGTGTTCTAGGGGCAGCTGGACTTTGAGTCTGGCCAGGGGAGCATTCTGGAGGCCGACCATGGCCATTGGGGCAGTCTCTTTTAAAATGGCCTTGCCGTCTACACTTAAAACAGGTTTCTTTTCCATTTAAAACTGTTGCTAATACTTCAGTGTGGGCATTGAGAGTAGTGCTCAATATCTGAGATTGGTGAGTTGTTGAACCCACATCTTTGGTGGCAATAATCCATCTTTCCATAGAACTATCTTTTAACCCAGCACAGGCCAGTTTGTGATCTGCGGTCATTCCTTCCCAAACTAACATTTTGGCGAATTGGTCCCTCATCGCACCAGGTGGAAATTTCTTTTGAAGGCTTTTTTCCACTCTCTCAATAAATGTGGCTAAATCTTCATTAGCTTTTTGAGTGATTCTAGCTATAGGAAGCTCTGTGGGGCCTTCCTCTAGCTTCTTCCATGCTGCCAGCCCTAGAGCTCGCACCTGTTCTCGGTACAGAGCTGGTAATGTTGCTTGTTGAATTCCTGTGGCATATTGATCACTAGTTCCTGACAGCATCTCAAAGGTTATTGGTATGGGAGGATCTGTTGTTTGATTCCTCTCAGCCTGTGTATGGCATTTATCAGAAAAATATGCACACCATTTAAGGAATAACGGTCCCGGGAGCACAGCTTTTGTTAAATCTTTCCAATCTCTACTGGTACAGGCGCGATGAGCGAGATTTTGTAAAATGTATTCTGCCCATGGTGAGTTTGGATCATCTTCTGCTACAGCCTTTTTTAATTTTTTTAATTTTTGAGTTTCCCAGGGATACCAAATATTTGGCCTGTCTTCCCTAGGATTTAAATTAACTGGAAATGCCACTACAGGTGAAAGCCCACTAGAGGGCGCTGGCGCCTCTTGGTATAGTGATGGCGCAGAAGGCTCAATAAGAGCTGACTCATGAAATGGCGGATCCCTCTCATAGGGTACTGAGCCACGTGGCCGGTGGCCTTTGTCCCCAGGGCATTTGTTAGAGATCTCTAAAGGAGGGGCTGTAATTTCTAATTCCCTAGAGCGAGATTTCTTTAAATTCGCGGACCGGGAGGGTGTGTTTAATTCTCCGGACCGGGAAACATTAGGTGTTTGTGTTTCTTGTAAAAGCGAGTACGCTTTTAGGGCGGATAAAGCCGGATAAACTCCCAGAGGTGGGGATTCCCCGTACTCAATTTCTCGGTCTCTTAAAATTTGTTTTATTTCGTCCCACGTCTCCAAGAATCAAAATCAGACTTTGGGAGCCAGGGAGCCGCCCGTTTTAAGGAATTCCAAATCACCTCCGCTTGGCTATCAGATATTTGGAGACCTTGCTTTCTTAAAATACCGCGCCACACCTCGAGGGCTGGGTCTTGCGATTTCCTGAATGTTAATATTTGCCCCATACTAAAGGGTATTTTTGCCAGCGAAAGAGACACTGCGTCTCTAACCTTATTAAGCCCACAGATAATTTTTTCCGTGTTCCCGCCCCACGTTGGGTGCCAACCTGCTGGGGTTGCTGAGTTATGAATGGGGCCGAGTTCTAAGCTATCTCCCTTTTGGACCCTAAAAGGGAGTTTCCCCTCTGCCCGCAGAGGAAAATATAAATTACTCGGCAAGAATGAGCTTAAGGACAAAAATAGCTGAGTGCCTACCTCTGTCTGATGAATAGAAAAAAACACGCCACACCCAGGGAGTTCTGTATAGCAAGCAAGAATCCAGAAACTCAGATTTATTGGCAAGGCACTGAACTTAAATAGGCCTAGAACTAGCCAATCAGCCAGCAGGGCGGTCCGGTCTCTCACGCTATGTCACAGCCACACCCCTTTGCTTAGCCCCGGTCCTTTAGGGCGTGGTAAGCAGCCAAAGCCCTGCCCCTTGGCAGACATAGTCCCAACACATATTAAAATCATTTCCTTAGTCTCTTGACCATGACTGCAATAATGATATTCTACTTATAATAATTAAAATTTCAGTGCAATTTAGAGGGTTACATACTTTAAAGCAATCATTTCCCAGTTGGAGACCTGAGACTCATTGAACCCAGATGTGGAAATAGATCTTAAGGAAACCAAATAAGCCCTATTTCTAAGAGAACTGACTGAGTTCCTTGAGTATATACATTTACTCTAAATTCTTTTTACCTGCCCATCCAGCATACACTAGAGGACCATTAAGTGTTAAAATAAAGCAAAGAAAATTCCCTAAAGTATTTTCAAGAACTAACACAAGTTTTGAAAGTTTAAACAAATAAAGTAGCTTCTGTTTATAAAAATGTTAAGTGCCAAAATAGCCCATAGGCAATTAGCAAAATGAGAAAAGATTTCCCACAGTACTCTTGGCCACATTATCCTGGGGTTCTTTCACTTAGGAATAATTTTTGTTGTTGTTGTTGTTGTTTTTATCCCTATTTCTACACTGTTTCCCAAAAGTTTTGCAGTATGCCCTAATATCCTTTCCTAACTAAAATTCATTTTAAAAATGAACAGTGTTAAGAAAAGATGATCTTTTCAAAAAACAGTGTTGGGAAAACTGGATATTCATAGGCAGAAGAAGGAAATTGGATCCTTATCTCACACCACAAAACGAAACAAACTCAAAATGGACTTAAATAGACTTAAATGGAAGACCTGAAATTCTAAAACTACTAAAAGAAAACTTAAAAGAAAAGTTAGTCTGGGCAGTGATTTTTCAGATTTAATCCCAAAAGCACAAGCAAACAAAAACAAAGCTAGACATTTTATCAAAATAAAAAGTTTCTATAAAGTAAATGAAATAACAGATTGAAGAGACAATTTATGAAATGAAATACAATATTTGTAACCAACACATGTAGTAAGAAGTTAATATACAAAATACACAATGAATTCTAATAACTTAATAGCAAGGGAAAAATAGACACATTGAAAAATGAGTAAAAGACCTAAACAAACATTTCTTAAATAGAGACATACAAGTGGCTAACAGGTTCATGAAAGAATGCTTTATGGTTGGGGTTGTAGCTCAATGATAGAGTGCTTGTTCTGCATGCCTGAGGCACTGGGTTCCGTTCTGAGCACCACATGGAAATAAATAAATTAAATAAGGGTACTGTGTCAATCTACAACTAAATATATTTTTAAAAAAGAATACTTGACATCACTAATCATTAAGAAAATGCAAACTAAAACCACAATAAAATATCACCTCATTTCTACTATAATTAATGTAATTAAAAAGCTGAAAGAAGTTCTGGAGAGAATGTGATGAAAAGGGAAAACTTGCATACAGTTGGTGGGATATAAATTAGTATAATCCTTATGGAAAACAGAATGTAGGTTTCTAAAAAAAAAAACTAAAAATACTACTGTCATAAGATCCAGCAATCCCACTTCTGTGTACATATCCAAAAGAATAGAAATCAAATGCAGAAGAAATATCGTACTCCCATGCTCACTGTAGTATTATCCACAATGGCCAAGATATGGAAGCAACCTAAGTGTCCATAATTGGATAAATAAAGAAAATATGGTGTATACACACAACAGAATAGTATTTCACCATAAAAAATAAAATTGTAAATTACAACAATGAGGATAAACCTGGAGAACATTATGCTAAGTGAAAAAAGCCAGGCTGGGAATGGAACCACCCTATGACCCAGCCATCCCACTCCTGGGTCTATTCCCAAAAAACTTAAAAACAGCATATTACAGTGACACAGCCACTTCAATGTTTATAGCAGCACAATTCATAATAGCTAGATTGTGGAACCAACCTAGATGTCCCTCGGTAGATGAGTGGATAAAGAAAATGTGGTATATATACACAATGGAATTTTACTCAGCAATAAAAGAGAATAAAATAATGGCATTCGCTGGTAAATGGATGAAGTTAGAGAATATAATGCTAAATGAAATCAGTCAATCTAAAAACTCCAAATACCAAATGTTTCCTCTGATATAAGGAGGCTGGTTCACAGTATTGTTGGGTCGGGGTACATAGGATGATTAGAGGAACACTATAATGGTCAAAGGGAAGGGAGGGGAAGGGAGGGAGCAAGGGGGGAAGGGGGAAAAAGAAAAAGTGGTTGAATAAGATGTATATCATTATTCTAAATACATGATTGAAGACTTGAATGCTACAAATATACTTTGTATACAAACTATTTTGTGTAAAAAGAGGCTCTATATGTATAGAATGAACTGTATTACATTCTACTACTATAAATAAAAATTAAAAAAAATTAAAAAGACCACATGATCTTACTTAGACTTGGAATCTAAAATAGTCCAACTCATGGAAGTAAGGAGTAGTATAGTGGTTATCAAAGGTTGGATGGAGAGTGGGGAACAAAGAGGAAAATGTTGGTTCAAGGGCACAAAGTTTTAGTTAAACAAAAGGAATAAGTATATAAAATATCTTGCATAGTGTGTGATTATTTCTAATAATCATATTTCACAGTTGCTGTGAGACTAAATTTCTAGTGTCATATTAAAAAATAAGTGAGGTAATGAATATGCTAATTAGCTTGATTCAACAATTTCCTATTGTTTACATATGTTAAAATATCACATTGTACCCCATAAATATATTCAGCTGTTATGTAATAATTAATAATAATAAAGAACTAAAGCAAAATCAATAAAAATACATTACATAAAATATTTTTGTTAGTCACTAAAATATTCAGCCAAAGAAATGTTTTACTTTTACATTTTCACATAGTTCAACCATTAAGTATATGAATTATACAAGAGTATTAGATTTTTTTATTTTAATTTTTTAAATTTTTTTGTACCAGGGATTGAACTCAGGGGTAATCAACCACTGAGCCACATCTGCAGTCCTATTTTGTATTTTATTTAGAGACAGGGTCTCACTGAGTTGCTAAGTGTCATTGTTGCTGAGGCTAGCTTTGAACTCATGATTCTTCTGCCTCAGCCTCCTGAGTTGGTGAGATTACAGGCCTGTGCCACCATGCCTGATAAGAATATTAAACTTTTAAGGATAAAAAAATTGCAATCTGGAATGAATTGATATTTCCTGAGGTTTGTCTCTAAATCGTAATTTGAATGGGATAATAATTTGACTCCTCTGCCTTTTGCTAAGTTTGTAGATTGTAAAGTTTTAGCATGATATCAGTATTCTACATCATTGGAAAAATGTTCTTCCAAATCCATCAGAATGAATCTTATACAGAAGAGCAATATACTAAGCATGTAAATGTGGAACATTTCTGTTTTAAGCAGAAATGAGTGGGATGGATCAAGGGACAAACTGCTTAACCATTCTATGCCTTCACTCTCCTTAGCCCATATTAGTCTTAAGGGACAAAGAATAATTGGTTTTAGTCATGCTAATATATACACAAATTGAAATGCACACATTTTAAGTAAGCAATTTAATGAGTTTTAATAATTATTTACATCACCACAAACAAGATTACATGATGTTATTACAGGAGAATATATCCCAGTGCTCCCTTCCTGTTAATCCCCATTTCAAAATGCAGCTAGTGTTCTGAACTTGATGAACATTTTATTATTATTTTTACTTGTTTTTGAACTTGAATATATGGAATCAAACAGAATGTACTTTTTTACATGAACACAATGGTTTTAAAAGTGACCATGTTATTGTATGGATCAGTAGATCCTTCCACCTTATTTCTGGAGAGTACCCATTACATGCATGGGGTTGCATTGGTTTATCAGTTCACCTGTTCATGGGTTCTTGTTTACACTGTTAAGCTAATATGAGTATTAGAAATATTTATGTATAAATATATGTTCGTTTCTCTTGGGAAGATACCTAAAAGTACAATTGCCTATTTATATGATAAAAGTATATGAAGCCTTATAACTAATTGAAATTAACATACAATTCTAGGAAATGCAAACTAATATGTAGAGATAGACATCAGTTTAATGTTAATAATATAAACTGATATATAGTGAGTGAAAGCAGATCCTATAGATGGAAGGAGGTACCACAAGAAAGGGATTAAAAATGGGACAGGAAATATCTTCTGGAGGTGATGTATATGTTGAATCTTAATTGTGATTATGGTTTCACAAGTATACATTTATAAATACTTATCAAATTGCATATTTTAAACATATACTGGTTATTTTATGTGAACTTTAGCACAATAAACTACTGAAAAATTAAAATTACTCAGAGAAATATTCATTCCTGATTTCTGAGGTGTTTTATATCTTTTTGCAAAAGTATAAGCCAGATTTCTTATAAGATTGATAAGAAAAATGAAAACTTTCATCATATCTTATCAGAGAAATGATGACTAAAATAATGCTTACACTTTTCCAAACAAATTAATTACAATTAGATTTCCTTTGTCAATTTTTTTTGAATTCTGAATTTATTAACTCTTATTTTAAAAAAAATATGTGGTGTGGATATGGCTCAGTGGTAGAGTTCTGGCCTAGCATGCATGAGCCCTAGGTTTGCTTTCTAGCAACACACACACACACACACACACACACACACACACACTATACATATATATGTATATATATGTGTGTATATATATATATATATACACACACACACATATACACACACTTATATATATTTATGTGTATATATGTATCTAAAACATGTTAATGGGGTACCATGTTATGTTCCAATATATGTATACATTGCATAATGTTTAAATCAGGTTAAGCATATTTATCTCCTCACATATTTTTCATTTCTTATGACATCACTTACTTTAATTCTGTGCTGTGTTCTACTGGAACTTGGGTCATCAGTGCTACCACAATCTCATCTACTTCTGGTCTACAAAATGTCATAGAAATTTTGTCTTTCATTCTTGCTGCAGTCTCATAGTTCTTTAAACAATGTCATCTCAGAAGCTAGTAGCCATAAGTATCAATAGTTAAAAGCACCTGGTAGAGTAGTTCTCATAAGACTTCTTTGTTCATATTGTAATATCTAGTATGTAGTTTATAGAAAAGCCTTTAGCTGGGCAGGAAATTAAAGCAGATACCACAAGCTGATGATGAGACTGATAAGACTGTCGCTGGTTAATTCATTACAGTAACAGTAAAATAAATAAATAAATAAATAAAATCACTACCAGGATTTTGAAGAAGCTGAAGGAGTTGAAAAGTCTCTATTGGGTTTCATATATAACTATTAGAATTTAATCAATATTTTCCCTGACCTTAAGAATGTATATATGATGAATATTGAAACCATTGACTAACCTCCAAGGGCTTCCAGTCTGTATTGTAAAGTATATAATTTCAATAATATTTTATCCACGAAAAAGTGTTAACTTGAATAAATTTGAGTGTCTAAAAATTTTCCCAGGAGATTATTTTACTGGCACTGAAATGGTTACGAAATATGTGACTTTCAAAAAAAACTTAATTATTTTATCAATCTCTGTTCATAATGTGAATGAATAACCATTGTAATAGATCGGGTAACTTTTGAGAAATCCTAAAGATATTACTAATTGTATCTTGAAGATTTTATTATTCAGAATATAGGGTCTTATCTTAGGAAGTTGAAATCAAAACATTTTTCCCCCAGAGGTGATTTTTGTCACATGATGAAAATAGAACAAGAACATCCTGAGACCAAGAGTTAGGCTGTGCACAGTTATCTATTAATCAAAGACAAAATTCAAATATTTTTTAAAGGCTAGTAGGAAATTAAATATTTGCAAGAGATTTAGCTCTTTCTGAAGAGGGAAACTATTTGTGCCCTTGATTTTATTATAATACTCAAGAATATAAAATTAGTTTAAAGCACAGAAAACCATTCTGTTGAGACACAAATCTCCCTTATCTGGCAAGATTATACAAATAATGAATGACTTTCTACTTCCTTTTGTTTATGGCTGACTAGGGTACTTCAGGACTAATTTGTTATTTTTACAGTGAGTAAACCACATTTTAATCTTACATTAATATGATATTTGGAAGTAGAAAAATTGCCATCTTTCTACTTTTTTTTACAAATAGAATCATTGAACTTGAGCAACATTTTTCAAAATTTAAACATACTTTAAGACCTTTGTTCAGATTCATCATTTGCAGGTGTTATAAAGCGAGGAAATTAAATGTATCTGGGTAAATTTTGGAGAACATTCTATGCCTATTAAAGTTCCTTCTTTCCCTATCATTTTTCTCATTATGAAAAATCAAACACTTTGTTCTAATACAAAAAAAAAAAAAAACCTTTTCCCCCCATAATTTGTCAGGAATATGACTGTAGCTCTATGTCTTTCTTCGCTATTCTTATCCTTAGCTTAGTTTGAAAACACATTAAATAAAATGTTTAGACAAAGTTATGAACATCTCTTTCATAGAGAAAACTGAATCCTAAGTAATTGAGAAGTCCAACTATGAGCAAGTATTTTAGCAGACCAAATTCACCAATGTATATTTCTGTATATGCCTGCATCTGAATCTGTATCTCTAAGTATCTAATACTATCATATTATCATCTACAGCCACAGCTATCATGCTTATATTTTGTTAAATTGACAATAATTAACATTTTTACATAATCCAAAGATATAGACTCTATGACATAAAAATGGGAACTATACACACACATGCAATGGTATGTACATGCTCATGTTCATGTGCACACACACACACAGACACACACACCAGTGTACTGCTGGCTGAAGTTTTAGTATTCTACATTACTTAGCAATCATCAAATAAAAAGTCTAATTTACTCTATTTAATATTATCCAATGTCTTAAAAGTGAATACATAGTGGAAATTATGTTTAAGCCAACATACCATACCATGTAATAATTATCAATAATAAAGAAATTTTTACAAATTATAATTCATCTTGGTTGGCCACATAATTCAAAATGCTTCACAATCTTAAACACTATGGGACTATATATATATATAATAATAATAAAAAGTTTAGAAAGTTTAGATTATCTCATCTCTTAAGAAAATAATTATAACAAAATTTTATATAGTTTTATTATAGACCTTACATAATTAGGGAAAGGCGATATCACTGTTTTATTTTTTAAATGTATCAAATAGTTAAGTAGTTTCTTGGTAAGAAATTTAGAACACCAATTTGTGAGGACAAATTCATTTTGTTAAACTGAAAGCAATCACATTAAGACTTGGAGCTAAAGAATAGCTTTGGTAAAATTTGTGGGCCCACAGATTTCTGGTCAACCTTGAACTGCAACTGTCATCTCATTTTTTTTTTAATGTTGAAGATCTCACCTTCTTGGAACCTTGGTTTTCACAAATAATTCTTCTTGAAGTAAACATCAGTGAAGTGCTATGGGATTTTCACACTGTTGATATCAATTTTTGTGGAGGTGATGATGACAATTTTCTGGTGTTTTCTACCCAGTAGAACTGGATTGAGGGAAAGAGGTCCAGCTGTAAGCAGTAAGCCACTGCTCAGCAGCTTTTGGAAAACCACTCTCTTGCCTGTGTGGCACCTCAGCGAAGATGACCAGGATGGTTCCCAGGGTGATGCTAGCTTACAGTTTCCTCACAAGCTGATTTTGTTGTTGTTGTTGGTTTGGCTTTTTGTTTGTTTTGTTTTGTTTTTATTTTGAAATCGCTCAACAGCTTCAGAGGTGCACGTTTTCATTAGAATAATATCTAGGCATTTTGCACAAATTAAATACTTAGGTACCACCATTCTTGTCATCATCAACTGGCTTTATGACAGTATAAAGAACATTCTCCTTTTTCTTCGCAATCCTGGATTTAACAGCTTTTGTACATGGCCTTCATGGAATATATAGCAAATTGGGATATATGCCAATTTCTCTGACAAGGATAGAGTTTTAGTTTTGTCTGCAGTGGGACTTCTCTCTCTTGGGCATTTTAGCCTTGAAGTTACTCATTTTAACTTTGCCACTGTTATCAGCCTCCTGGCTTCATATTTCTTCTTGGTCATTTTAACTATGATGTTACAAGATGGGAAAGAGTGTATGACTGTTTTAACACCTAAATTATCTATGAATCTGACTTGTCCAGGGATTTTACTTGATTAGGTGAGCTTGACTTGTTAAAGAAAATATTTTTGAGCTAACAGCTTTTAAGCAGATATTTTTTTGAGTTGCCTTTTGTGCAGGGTTAGAAATAGGGTTCAAGTTTCATTCTTCTGTATATGGATCTCCAGTTTTCCCAGCACCATTTGTTGAAGAGGCTATCTTTTCTCCAACATGTATGTTTTTGGCACCTATATCAAATATCAGATAACTGTACTTATGTGAGTTTGTCTCTTTGTGTTCTATTCCATTCCACTGGTTTTCATTGTCTGTTTTGGTGCCAGTACCATGTTGTTTTCATTTACCATAGCTCTGCAATAGCAATATAATTTGAAGTTTAGTGTTGTGATCCCTCTAGCATCATTTTTCTTGCTCAGTATTGTTTTGGCTAGTCTGGGTCTCTTATTCTTCCAAATAAATTTTAGAATTTTTTTCTAGTTCTATGAAGAATGTCATTGGTATTTTGATGGGGACAGCATGATGGTATTTTGATAGTGATTTTTGTAATATGATAATATTAATTCTGCCTATCCAAGAATATGGAAGGTCTTTCCTTCTAAGGTCTTCTTCAATTTATTTCTTCAGTGTTCTACAGTATTCATTTTAGGGGTCCTTCTCCTCCTTTGTTAGAGTTATACCATAGTGTTTTTTAGGTAATAGTGAATGGTATAGTTTCCCTAATTTATTTTTCAGCAGATTTATTATTGCAGTGCAGGAAAGGGATTGATTTATGTATGTTAATCTTGTGTCATACTACTTTACTAAATTTATTTATCTCCCCTACAAATCTTTTTCATTTTCTTTTTGTGGGTGTGAGTGTGTTCTAAATATAGGATCATGCCATAAGCAAATAGAGATAATTTAGGTTCTTTATTTCCTATTTGTATCCCGTTAGTTTCCTTTTCTTGCCAGATTGCTCTAGCTAGACTTTGAAGGACTATGTTGAATAGGAATGGTGAGAGAGAGTGGGCATCCTTGTCTTGTTCCTGTTTATAGAGAAAATGCTTTTAGTTTTTCTCTGTTCAGTGTGATATTGCCCTTGGGTTTGTCACATATAGCCTTTACATTGCTGTTCTAAGTTCCATCTATCCCAACTTCCTCTAGTGTTTAAACATGAATGAGTGCTGGATGTTGTCAATTTTTTTTCTACATGTATTGAGATGAGCATGTGATTCTTGTCCTTAAGTCTATTTTTGTGGTAAATTAAATTTATTGACTTGCATATGTTGAACCATCCTTGCATCCCTAAAATGAAACACATTTGATTGTGGTGCACTATCTTGCCAATTTGTCTTTGAATGCAGTTTGCCAATATTTTAGTAAATATTTTTGTTTCTTTGTTTATCTAGGATATTGGCCTGAATTTTTCTTTCCTTGATGTGTCTCTGTCTGGTTTTGGTATCAGTGTGATCCTGGATTCATACAGTGAGTTCGGCAGTGTTCCCTTCTTTTCTATTTCATGGAAGAGTTCGAGGAGGATTGGCATTAATTTTTTTTAAAAGTCTGGTAGAAATTGGCTGAAAAATCCATCCAATCCTGGGCTTTTCTTTGTTGAAAAGTTTTTGATACCTGCTTTAATTTCCTTTCTTAATATTGATGTGTTTAATTTTTCTATATCCTTCTAGTTCATTTTGGGTATGTCATATGCCTCTAGAAATTTTTTGATATCTTCAAAATTTTCTAGTTTATTGGAATATAAATTTTCAAAATAGTTTCTAATGATCCTCTAGATTTCAGTAGTGTCTGTGGTGATATCTCTTTTTTTATCTCTACTTTCATTCATTTTAGTCTTCTCCCTCTTTCTTTTGATTAGGTTGGCTAAGGGTTTAATAAATTTTGTTTATCCTTTGAAGGAACTATCTCTTTGTTTCACTGATTATAGCTCTGATTTTAATAATTTCCTGACTTCTGTTGATTTGGGTATTACTTTTGTTCTTCTTTCTCAGAACCTAAAGATATAATGTTTTATTTTTATTTGGTTTCCTTTTATTTTTAAAATGTAAAAACTTAATTGCTATAAATTTCCCTCTTAGAACTACCTTCATACTTTCTCAGATTAAAAAAGAATGTTTTAGCTATAGATGGACATAATACCTTTATTTTATTTATTTATTTTTATGTGGTGCTGAGGATCAAACCCAGTGCCTCACACATTCTATGTGAGCACTCTACCACTGAGCCACAACCCCAATCCCTTCTCAGATATTTTGATATGTTATATCACTGTTCTCATTTGTTTCTAATTTTTTATTTCTCCTCTTATTTTTTCCTGCTATCCATTTGTCATTCAAAAGTTTATTATTTATTCTCCAGATGTTAAAGTGATTTCATTTTTTATCTTATGATTGATTTCTAATTTTATTCCATTATGATTAGATAAAATGCAAGGAATTATCTTTATTTTTTGTAATTGCTGAGATTTGCTTTGTTGCCTAAAATATGATCTATTTTAGAAAATATTCCATGTGCTGCAGAGAAGAAAATAAATTCATTGATTGATTGATGGAATATTCTATAGATGTCTGGAAATTTCATTTGATTAATATTATCTTTTTAGTTCTAAAGAATCTCTACTCAGTTTATGTCTGGATGGTCTGTCTAGTGATTAAAGGGGTGTGTTACTGTATTGCGGTATATTTGATTTTTAATATTGAGAAGGGTTTGTTTTATGTTTGTAGATGCACCATTGTTTAGAGAATAAATATTTACAGTCATTATCTTTTTGTTGGATGATTACATTAACCAAAACAATGTGAACTTCTTTGTCTCTTCTGATTAATTTTAGCTTGAATTTCACTTTTTCTGATATAAATAGCTAACCCTGTTTGCTTTTCAGTATGGTTTACATGGTATATCTTTTCCCAAACTTTCACTTTTAGTAAGTGTATATCTTTGTCTGTGAGGTGATTTTCTTGCAAACAACATATTGTTGGGTCTTGTTTTTTAATCCAACCAACCAATCTATGTCTTTTGATGGAAGAGTTTAAACCATTTACATTCAATGTTATCATAGAGAGATGATTTTTATTTCCTGCCATTTTGATTTATTTCTACTATTTAAATCAGACTTGATTTTCCTTTAATTGACTATTCTTCTAGTGCAATTTATCCCGATGCTAGTTTTTATTTTTGTTGTTCATTTCTTTTGCATGAAATATTTCATTGAGTATGTTTTATAGTGGTTATGAATTATTTTAGTTTATTTTTATCATGGAAGGTTTTTGTTTCATCTTCAACTCTGAAGGATAATTTTTCCAGGTATAGTAATCTTGGTTGGCACCCATTTTCTTTCATAGCTTGGTATATGTTATTCTAAACCCATCTGGCTTTTAAGGTCTGGGTTAAGAAATCAGTAGAAATCCAAATTGGTTTACCTCTAAATATCACCTACCATTTTTCTCTTGCAGCTTTTAAAATTCTGTCCTTATTCAGTACATTAGTCATTTTCATCCTTTTTTTTTTTTAAGCTCTTTATGATCTTGCTTATTTGGAGTTCAATATGCATCTTGCATTTGAATTTCCATATTATTCATAATATGTGGAAATATTTCTAATATTATTTCATTGAAAAGGTTGTGAATTCCTTTGATTTGCATTTTGGAGCCTTCATCTATCCCAAACATGCTTAAATTTGGTCTCTTGATTTTATCCCAGATTTTTTAATATTCTGGTCGTAGTCTCGTAACATCTTTATCTTCTTCTTTATTTTCAAGATTATACATTTTAGGGGCTGGGGATATAGCTCAGTTGATAGAGTGCTTGCCCAACATGCACAAGGCCCTGGGTTTGATTCCCAGCCCAACCAAAAAAAAAAAAAAAAAAGATTATGTATTTTGTCTTCAAGACCTAAAAATGTATCTTCAAAGTGGTCTAATCTATTGATGATGATTTTTATTGAATTTTTCATTTAGTTTATTATGTCTTTCATTTCCAGGATTTTTGTTTGGTTGTTTTTCAGAATCTCTATCTCTTTATTGAAGTGATCTTTTACTTCCTCTATTTTCTCTCTAATTTTACTCTTAACATCATCTTTTAGCTTGTTGAACATTTTAACTATGAACTTTAAAAAAATTTTTTTTCTGCAATTTCCTCCATTCTTCTGCCTATGGAATCAGTTATTGAAGTGTTATAGGCTATTTGGAGTGGTTTGTTCCCTTGCTTTTTCATATTGCTTATATTCATATATTGCTTATATTCATATATTGGGATGATTATTATTTCTTCTTTTTTTGCAAGGGATTCTTTTGTGAGCTTATTTCTCTTAAGAAATATCCAGTTACTGATCCTTTAACTTAATGTGTGGCCTCTGACATTCCCAGTGTCAGCACCACTGTGCACGAAGCTACGGAACCCTATTACAACCATCACTTCAGAGCAGTGATGTACTATTCGACCTTATGAAAAATGCAAAACTTTTTGATATTTTTCACCACAGTTCCTCTAATCCAGGTACAAACTTGTAGTAAAGTTCTAGAATAGGTCAAAAAATAGCTATTAAATATAATAAAATTGCTATAACATTATATAGCGACTGAAAGGGGGAAGAGAAAAATTGGGCAGAAGAGAGAAAGAGTTTAAAAAAGTAAAAATAGAAAAGAATAATACACCCCAAGTTAAAAAGAAGAAAAAGATATATGGGGATTTGAGGCAGAAGTAGATAATGCAAGAGGAAGAAGAGGGGGTAAAAGGAACAAGAATAAACCAGAGGTATGAAAACAAAGAACCATTCCAATCAATGCTTTAAACCATTAGATAAACATTTTGAGGACTCAGTGTTTGCTGTTAGTGTAGCAACTACCAAATCAAGATAAAGAGTGACCACAAGGCTGGGGTTGTGGCTCAGCGGTAGAGCGCTCGCCTAGCATGTGCGCGGCCAGGGTTCGATCCTCAGCACCACGTAAAAATAAACACATTGTGCACAACTAAAGCAAATAAATATTAAAAAAAAAAAAAGAGGGACCACAATCACCGATAGTGGCCATGGATCAGTCTAGGTGACATCTCTCACTCCTTCCCTAGACCTAGGAAGCTATCTACTTTGATTGAGCTTACACAAGCTATGATCATGATCCAGGCACCATCCCATTAGGCTTCTTGGACTCAGGCAACTTCCCTCCATTATGGGCCTCCTGCCAGTGGCAGCTTCAATCTGGGGATGTCCCTCTATGCTTCTGGGGATACAGGCAGCTTCCTGCCTTGGAGGGCCTCCTGCAAACTGTGGCAGTAATCCGCATGCCTTTCCTTTCCTCTACCAAGGACCAAAACTGCCTTCTTGCTTGGATCTGAGCTCTTGCTTCCTGCTGCTGTGAATTGAAGGTGTGTGTTTAGTTTCTTCCTGGTCTCCTGCAGAGGCTTTGCAGAGCTGGGTTAAGCTAGCACTTCCTGAGGCAGGGTTACTCCAGCCCACTTCCCTTGTTCAAGATGAGGGGAAGAGTTTTCAGCAACTTTTGGCTAGTAGCTATCCCTCTACAAGTTCTTTCTAGATGATTCTTAAGATATTTCACAGCAGGGTGCTCCCTATGGTTTTTATCTGTTGCTATTTGGAGGTGGGAAGATGTCATGTCAATTTAAAGGACTGCTAGTCAGCTGCAGGCTCCAGAAATTGATGCAGAATCAGGTATGGCTTTCTATTCAAGATTTGGTTTTAAACTGCTTGATTTGCTTTAATAACCCCACTTTTCCTGTCACATTTTAATTTAGTCTGTTTTTTTCCAGCTGTTCTTAAGTGGGTGAGTTTATGTGCTTTTCCTCTGCCTTTTCTCTCTGATGTCCTTCCCCCTCACTCCACCATGGTGGTCTGGGTTTGGCCCCAGTAACTAAACTTCAAGTCTCTCCAAGTCTCAGACTGTCAAATATTGGTTCTTTCAGCATTTATTCTGTCATCCACCTCTCAGATCAGCTGTTCCTTCGCTGTCTCATTTCTTTGTTGTGGAGAGATCAGGGGTCACTGTGTAGCTCCATTCTACCATCTACTTCTCCAACCACATTGTATATTAACAAATACAATTTTACTTTTTCTTTATAATTCAAGTTATTTTGATTTCTTTCTCTTGATTTCTCTGACTAAAATCTTACCTACATTGTTGAAATTGGTAATGAAGAAGACATGGCCAAAATGTTTCCAAATGTAAAGGAAAGGCATTAAACATATTAATAATACATAAAATGTTGGCTGTAATATATTTATTGTTCTATATAACCTTCATCTGATTGAGAAGTTTTGCTGAGATAATTTTATCATGAATGGGTGATGAATCATTAAATGTTTTTTTCTCCATCTCCTGAGATGATCATAAGGGTTTCCTTATTTGGTTAATTTTTATTGATTTCCCAATATTAATGTAACTTTGCATTCCTTTGATATACCTCAGAAGTTATGATACATTTTCCTGGTTACACATTGTTAATTTATTTTTGTGTGTCTCACTAAGAAACTATATCATGAGAGATATTCGTTTATACTTATCTTGTTAGAGCTTAATGGTTGAATTAAAGAGGATTGTTCAGAAGTTCTAACCCTTTTTTATCTGTTTTGTGAAGTTTTTTCCTCAAGTAATCCATCTATTTTATTTGAGTTATTGAGTATATTGGCATGAAGTTGTTCAAAATACCCTCTTATTTACTTTGGTTTTCTTTATACAATTATTTTATAATTTATGAAATTATATGTAACTATATAATTTCTCTTCTTCTACACTTTGAACCATAATTGCTATAGAGCCTTTCCTGCTTATCAGCTATCTGTGCCTAAATATTGTATATACAACTGTCTTATCAGGTAATCACATGTTTATTTACCTGTTTAAAATATTCTTATTAAATGTGGTATGTCTGAAGAACCCATACTCATAGAGACTGTGAATATATAATTCCTTTTCCCAAATATAACAATAAATTATTTAACATCTTAGGTTTCAGATTATGAGATAATGGAATTGACTTTCTTCACAATGATAAAGTAATTGATACTGTGTCTATTTTATGGTACACACAAATTTGTCACCAAGATGAAAGGTGTGAGAAGCAAAATATATTTATTGTTATGAATAACTTTCATATCTTCTCAGCCAAATTTTCTATCTATCCTTCTCTAACCTGCTTTGTGCATAGGAGGCTGAAGTATACATACTGCATCAACAAGCTCTATGAGTTAAACATTAAATTGGGTGTATAAATGTACCTACCTTATGGGGTTACATTCCAATAAACACATTGTAAACTGAAAATATTGTAATTCTAAAATGCATTTAATACACCTAACCTACTGCACACCATATCTTAGCAATACAGTACACTGTAGAGTTTCTGTTGTATGGCTCACAAGTGCATTGCTGTCTGAGAGCTGTGACTCGTTGCCACTGCCCATTATTGCAAGAGAGTATTGTAAAGTATATTGCTAGCTCAGGAAATTCAGTGTAGGTTTTCTGTTGAATGCATAGTTAGCACTACCATAAAGTTTGAAAAATCATATGTCAACATAATAAGTCAGGGACAGTACTCTGACCCTCCATAGTAAGTCATATTGCTAATTTGCTGCCTTTACTATAAGACTTCCAGGTCATGGTCTCAGCTTTTTCCTCTTATCCCTTCTCTTAACCATTTTAAGCCCAAGTATAAAGTTACCCAACTATTAAGTTGGAATACTATCTTTCCCACATCTTTGTACATGGCTCCTTTATATAGCATAGCAATATTTCACAAATAGTCATGCCCAAATCTGTGCATATGTACATATAAATAAAAATTTATACATGTAGGATTTTCATATAAAATGAGGTTTCTATTTAAAGTAATAAGAAATGATATATTTTAGAAATTTTGAAATTTGCTTTATGACATATATCAGAATACATTCCAAAAATTAGAGACAAAAAAGTAAATAATAAAATATTAAAAGAAACCAATAAAAGGTCTATTTTCCCCATCCTAGTGAAAATTTTTCTAAGTATAACACAAATTCCAGAATATAACAAAGGAAAAAAATGTGTTATATTTCACCACATAAGATCTAAATGCATACTACAGTTACAGCAGCCTTTTTAATGAGGCTATGCAGCCAAATTATGAACTCAGAAGGGAAATAGATACAAAAACATGACATGTCAATTGTTGGAGCCCAATCCCCTAGATAATGAAAAGTAGAATAGATTTGGCCTCCCTAGCTTGCTAGACATGACTGTGATATCCAAGAAACTGCAGAAATACACAGATAAGCTTTGATTAAAAAATACAGTTGTAATCAGGACACAATCATAGGGTCCCAATTCCCTCTTGCAGAGAATCTAGAGTTCAAATGTTCCCTTGATTCAGTTCACACATATTGTGTAGGGTTCTCACACATATTGCTTTTTCCCTTTTCCCCACTTAAACCTTAAATAGTTTTGACTGATGCTGATATCTATGTTAAATGAGGTAGATCAAACATGTTTCTAAGAATAATAATGATATCTGAAAGGAAATATCCTTGACTTGACCATCTAGTAATACCTGATTTTCCTCACAGAAGGACCCTGAAGTTCTGTGGCTTCACAAAGTAATTTGGGGTAAGGAACACATTAGTCAGACAAGGAAAGTTCTATGACCACTAACATTTTATTCCATTTTAGATTCTGTAAAAAAAGTCACCATCTCTTAAAGACAGGATTCTCAACATAAAGTGTTATTTCTGTGCCATCATCACCAAACTTCTTTACTTTTAACAACATGTGTGGGCATAATCAAAAGAAAAGTGGATGACATAGGTAATAGTTAATCCTCCATGTATATGAAAAATCAGAAAAGAACAATTTATTAGTATTTTAGTGCATTTAAAGAAGTAATAAAGTTCTCTTAAAACCAAATGTTATCAAAATGCAAAAAAATCAAGTTGAGAGTATGTCCTAGAAAATACCATTAAAAAAAATCAACTGTATAAGACATATATAACATATAGAGTATCTGATCAAGAGCTACAGTAGCTACTAACAATTTCTCTAGAAAGGGAGAGTCAAGAAACTAGAGAGGAAATACTAGGGAAAATGTCCCTTAGATAGAAAAAGAAAATATTTTCACAACAAAATGACTTATTGATTATTGACATAAAAAATAGAAACAAAGAAAGACCTACATGTAAATATCTCATGACTTCATACCACTAATGCTAAAAAGTTACTAACAATTTCCTAAGTGTAAATGAATTTATTTATTTATGCATGCATGCTAGGAATCAAACCCAGGACCTCACACATATTACTTAAGTGCTTTCCCACTGAATTTTCTCTAGCCCCAATTAATAATTTCAAGGGCAAAAAGAAGATATGCTACTTTTTATAGGCAATACTAAATGCTAGGATATCTTGGGACAGGGTGTTAATAACTCTCATATAAACATTCAGAATCAAGAATTTTCTAACCAGGAAAACAAATTTACTTTCAGACATGAATGAATCAAGTAGTTTGCTTCTAAAACATGTTTTCTGGTAATTTACTTCACTAAAATGAGGATAGAAAATAAAAAGTAGGCATGAGATGTTGAAAACAACAAATGAATCACCAAAAAGAAGATTGAGAAATTTCCTTTTTAAAAAAGTTTTTTAAGTTATCAATAGACTTTTTCATTTTATTTGTTTATATGTGGTTCCAAGAATCAGACTCAGCAACTCACACATGCTAGGCAAGCACCCTGCCACTGAGCTACAACCCCTGCCCTGAGAAATTCCCTTTTAATAGATGAACCAAGGGTAAAATATGCAGTTTTTTGAAGCATGGGGACAAAGAACTCTAGATAAGTATCTTTGTGGGAAAAAAAGAAATACTACCAGGAAGGTAGTATAATTTATAGGGTAGAATCACAAGAAAAATAATCCATTAATTCAGTCAATATATATTTTTGAGTGCTGACTTCATTTCTATAGGCACCAAATTAAAAACAGTGTATATGTAGATTGACTAACTTCACTTAGCATTATATTCTCCAACTTCATCCATTTACCTGAAAATGCCATTATTTTATTCTCTTTTATTGCTGAGTAAAATTCCATTGTGTATATGTACCACATTTTCTTTATCCATTCATCAACTGAGGGACATCTAGGTTGGTTCCACAATCTAGCTATTGTGAATTGTGCTGCTATAAACATTGAAGTGGCTGTGTCACTGTAATATGCTGTTTTTAGTGGTGTTGGGTCGGGGTACATAGGTACATAGGAGGATTAGAGGAACGCTAGAAAGATCAAAGGAGAGGGAGGGGAAAAAGGGGAGCAAGAGGGGATGGAGGGGAAAAAAGAAAAGGTGGTTGAATAAGATGGATGTCATTATCCTAAATGCATGATTGAATATTTGAATGGTACGAATATACATTGTATACAAACAGTGTTTTGTAAAAAGATGCTCTATATGTTTATTATGAATTATAATGGATAGTACTATTATAAAAAAATAAATAAATAAGAATTTTTTTTAAATTTAAAAAACCAGTGTGTATGTACACACACATGCATGTTGATGCCCTTTCATGTACGCATATTAAGGGAAAGTCCCTCTTCCAAGGAACTTTTCTAGAGTTAGAAGATAAAATGTTAAAATACAAACACACACACAAACATACTCTGTACGCACATTATTAGAAAAGATATGATTTGGGAAAAAAGCATGGTGAGAAGATAGAATGGTATTAGCAATTATTTTCTATAGATTAAGTAGCAAAGTTCTTCCTCAAGATCAACTTGGGCTGAAACTTTCAGTCTTAAGATCATGTAGGGAACTGTGCAGCTAAAATGGGGAGAATAAAAGGAAGCACTGGACAAGAAGAAAGTAGAGACCTAATAAGACATCATGGGGGTCCTTAAAGCTATAATAAAGACCGCATTTGACTCTGAGTGACATAGAAGAAAATTGGATGATTTGATGGGATCACTCTTTTTTACGTAAAATAGATTGTTAAGGATAAAGAGTGAAAAAATGAAAACCAGTGAAGGGACTATTATAATAATTCAGTGGAAAGATGATGATTACTTGGAATAGGATTTTAACAATGGAAGTGACAAGAGGGAGTCAGATTTGTGATATGATTACAAGGTATGGCTGACAGGAGCTTTGACTGGATTGGATGTATATGAGAAAAAAAAGAGAAGAGCCAAAATTAACAGTGAAGTATTTGGCAGAAAGAACTGGAACAACAGAGTTTCTACTTTTTGGGATGAGTGAAGGAAAAACAGGTTTGAGGGACAGGAAGCAAGTATGTGTCAGATATATAAGGCTGAAATTGATGAAACATGTTTGGAATGGAATTGTACTTTTCCTCAATAAAAATAAAAATACAAACTGTTTTGTGTAAAAAGAGGCTCTATATGTGTAGTATGAACTGTAATACATACTACTATAAATAAAAATTTAAAAAAATAATTAGAAAATTCAGAAGAAAATAAAACATTGTCACAAGGCAATATTCCAAATATGTAGAAAATTAAATGAAATAACACCTTAAGAATTTTTGGAATGTAAGATTATACCTACAAACACACACATGTAATCTTATTTATATATAATCTTGAATATATATAATATTTAATATATATAAGCTTTAAATATACATATATGTGTGTGTATTTGTGTATATATGTCTTTATTACTGTATTATTTTGTTTCAAATAGCTAACGGTCAATACATCTAATCCAAAAGAAAGAATTATTATCTTAGTACACTAATTGATTGGTCAATAAACATTATTTGCATATAGCATTTGCATTGTGTTTTATTTTCAGTGGGTTTATTTTTATGTTGTGTAAATTTATAGGCAAGGCAAGAAATTTATGATTGTGGTTGAAGAAGAAAATATAGGATTTAACAACCTTGCCGCATGTGAAAATAAATTTGTAGGTGACAGATGGTAGGAGAGGAAAGGACATGGAGAATATATGAAGGCACTAATATTCTCATCCTATGCAAAAAGAAGTCAAAATATGTATGTAAATTTTATAGAATAACAAACTGAATTATGAAGTTCTTGCTTAATATTAAAATGCGACCCAACAAAAGAACATGTTATGGCCATAAACTTTTGAGACAGGTGAATTTAGGTAAAGGAATTACTTAAAAGTTTAAATGTCCTATTGAAGAGTTAATAGATTTTTTTCTAAAGTTAATCAGGATATAAACTATTTTTTTAATTTTGCATATTATATTAATTTTATAAATCACTTCTATAAATGTTATATTGGAGGCTCAACATGGGCTGATAAAGATTTTCTAAGTATTTTCAGAAAGAGCCCTACTGTGTTCATTGATTATAATATTGATATAAATATTTAAGAATTTATTAGAAAGATAGTAGCATTCTAAAAAATCTAAAAGCCTTTGCTATACAATAGGAAGAAAAAAGTAGGTTTAAAAAAATAGAAGAAATTCTAAAAATATCACCTTTTAACATACAAATATCTAATCTCTCCCATATATAAATATTTCCTTGAACTGTTAAATTCCATTTCACATAATCTAAACAAGCTGCACTAGTGCATTGGGCTATCAGAAATTATAGGCTACAAACTTTGACCAACTGTCATTATAAAATTATAAGGTAATACTGTATTTGATATAAAGCCTTATAAAAATAGAAATAATCTTATAACCCTAAGTACTTGAAAATGTTAAATGCTACACTGACATCGATATTGTCCTTTTCAGCATAATAAGGGAGATGAGGTTGTACAATGGTTAGATTCCTGTAATTGTAGAGCAAGGCAGTGTTCATGCTGTTCACGTTGAGCCATGTAGAGCAAGATTAAGCTCTACATAATCTGGTCATTGTTATCATGCTTAAAATTGTTCTATGTTTAATTTTATTAAATTAAAACAAATATTTCTAAGATATGTAATTTATTATCTTTTAACCATAAGGCTTATAAGCCTCTAACCACTTAATGAAAACATTAAGTGACTAATCCCATTTAGTTAATTTCCCCAAATACTAAGTAACTTCTTTGTTGAACAGAGAGCAATGTTTTCTATTCAGACCTTCCCTCTTTCTACTGCTTCAATAATCCCATCAGTTAGAGTTACCTCTGACAGTTCTGAATCAAATTTAACATGAAGTTTAACTTCTTCCTTACCTTCACAAAGATGATGGTCTGAATATTTGCCTCCCTTACCTCCATGTAGAAGATTTCTTCTTACATGCCAGCAACATGGAAACTGGTTCCTTGGACACATTTCCTTTTATATCTAACACAGGAAGTAAGAAATGTGAACTCTTTCGTTAGGGGATCCATCATTAATAATTCCAACTTTTTGTTTATTGGTGATATCATGATGGTTAAGATAATAAATGGCCTCACTCTTCACTGTGAAATTTCCAATATTCCTAAATCTATTGTCAGTTGAGTATTTGAAATTAACTCTTCTTCAACCTCTGACATAATTACATTTTAGTAACATGACAAAACAAGGATCAATTTACAACCTGAATTTGGTATTTCATTTCTTCCAATATAAAATTTAAGTAGAAAAACTTTCTTAAATAACATTTATTCAAAACATAATTGAGAATGTTAAATACAATATGGTATTAGCAAAATTTATACGAGTTTTACTTGTTAAACCATTTATTCAATGGAAAATACATATGCGCGGCTAGCAACATGTCATGCACAGTTGTTGCATTCATTGATACCATAGTCCAGCAGGGAAAATAGATACTGAATAAGTAATAACAAATATGATAACTGTTAATGAAGGGGTTTTGTTCATTAGTTATAGATATAAGTGAGCATGGGTTACCTTTTGTATTATATTAAAACATGTTGAAGACATTTATGGATTTAAGCATTTAGTGCAACATCTTGTGAACAGTTAGATGATAAATACACATAAAATGAACAAAGGAAATAATATTTAAGCCTAACATCCATGTTGAGTGCCTAAAGGAAATAATGGAATATGAGAAATGTAATGCAAAGATTTTACATAAAGATTAGATTATGTATTCTCAAATTTTATTAGAAACTCTAAGAAAAAATCAGGTTTTCACATAGAGTGCAGGACTTAGAATAGATTTAAGAAGACTTTTAAAAGAGTGGCAGTCATTAAATATTATAATTTATTTCCAAATGAAGTTGTCAAATCCTTTTCACATGTCTTTGAAAATAAGATAGGGGTTTCATCTGTTCAGGATGCTTTAATTGTCTCTACATTATGCCAAAACATCTGCTAGTTTCAGTCAATAGTAAAAACTCCACACTGTCAATTCAAAGAATAAAATCAGATCAATCTTTTCTTGGCATCATGTAGCTTAAACAAACCTGCTGACTGACATTTTTATTTCTTTTAAATTATTCTAGCTTAATGTAAACTCAAAACTCTTATAGTTCTAAGAGGGCTACATTAAGTAAATTTTCTAATGCTTTTCAACTACACATGCATAAAATTGTTTTTATTCATAATGTATGAGTACAAACTACTTGTAACCCTTATACAATTTGAGTGAGGCAACTTTAAGTATTCTTAGAGAAAGTTAAAATGAGAAAATGACAATGTTGATATTTAAATTAAAATGCTATTTGCTAGAAATCAAGAAGTTGCAATAAACATTCAAAGGTAAATATATTTTACATACTTCCCTGTATACTTATTATAAATAGCTACATTTAGGGGCAAAAACTTTGGAAAGAACAACAGTTACACTAAAAGTAAGGATAATGAGAAGGAAATTGCTTTTTGAAAATTTCTAGCTAAAATAACAGCTTGGCTGATGCTTGATGAATACCTATTGGATAGAATAATTGGCTGGTTGCTTTATATGTTGAGACACTGATTGAGATATATGTGGTAAGTAATGGTATAATTCATCTGTCAATTCAGTATGCTAAAAACAATTCTTTTTTTAGTTTTTAGAGATATTGTGCTATTCTTCCTATTTTGATTAAAACATGGATAAATTTCCATTTCTGTTAATTCAAATTTGAGAGTTAAAAATTGTGTCAATGTGAAATGCTAGGTTAGAGTCAGCATACCAATAAATTGCAAAGGCAGCAGGAAGAATAAGATTCAATGAACAGCCAACCATAAAGTCACATTACTGCACTATTCCCAGGGTGTCAGCCTGGTGGTCATCAAGGTGGTCCTCACTCCATGGAATAGGGGTAAATACTGGAGTTACTAAAATACTCTTATGATACTCAAGATTTAGTGATTGCACTTGTTCATTTCCAGAAATTCTCTCTGGTCCTTTTTCAAATTTTATAGTCTCTTATTTTGCTGTTTATTTCAGCTTGTTCAATTAATTCAAGTCTCTGGGATGCTAACCACTCCATTTGTTGAAATTGCTGACTTCTGCATGATGACTTATTTATCTTGTATCTTGAAATTTTTTAAGTTCGAGCTCATTCCAGTAGACTTTTCTCTCCTATAGGATTCTTGGATGATCTTCTGTGCGGAAGGGCTCTCCAGAAAAGAGTCACATTTGCCTATTCTGTGGCCCTAAGGGAGTCTGGATACATCTTCAGGTGATTAATAGGAATAAACTAGGTTTGGGACACACAGGAACTCTTTGTACTGTCGTATTATTTTCATAATCTGAAACTCCTAAAAATATAGTCTGTTTGTTAAACAGCAGGGGTAAGGATGGGATGGGTAACAGAACTATTATGTGCTGTAAGCAATTTGAATGTATTTGGACCATATTGTGGAGATTCTGAAGGACTGAGCTGTGAATGTTTGCTCTGAAAGGAACATGAAGGTTCAGGTCAAACAAGGGACTTAGGCCAGAAGAGACCAGGTGGAAGCCTGAGCCAGACAGTAGCAGTGGTACTGAATGGGGGCAGGAGTCAAGAGTTTAACCAATGGAGTTAACAGCACACTGAATCCCTGAATCAATCAGGGTGGGTGGCCAAAGGGGAGAGAAGTCTACTATGAAGGGATTCAAGTTGAGAATTGAAATATTGGAAATGTTTACAGGATAAAAACAATTCTTAATCCTATTTTGGTTTTGGCCATGGAATTTTCCAGTGAGAAGAAGAAACTGAATAATAATGATATATGGGGAAGGAAATTACCATTTATTACATGCTCTACTCAAGATTTTGTTTATTGTTTTTCTTAGGAAATAAATATTCCTGGTGAACAAAATTATATGTAATATAATAAACCTTAATATAATAAAATAATAATATAACATAATAAACCTTTATAAAAGTTTCCTTGAGAAGATAACTTAGGCTAAATGCTTTATATTTCTTTCTTAGTTGTTACATTTACCAGATGAAATAGGTACAAAATGAGTTAACAAGAGATCAGTGGTTCTAAAAGTAAGTATTTTAAAACAACTACTTCCATGATCTTTTATAGTATAATATTTATTTTAACTATTCACTTAATGTTATTTTGTAACTAAGTCAAGGTATTATTACTAGTAGCTATAATAGTTAAGACTCAAAACTTAAAAAGTTGTAAATAATATTAAAATATTGTTAATTATTCATATAAAATTCAAAATTGTTGTTCCATACCTGTGAGCAATTCTTCTTTAAATAATACTTTAGAATTCATGATCTTTCTATTTTATGGCAACCCATTTTTAGAGATGTCTTCCAAGTTATTATTATGTTTTTTTGCTTTCAATCAGTGGGGGAACAAAGGGTGCACTGGATGGTGAATGGTGTTTCTTAAATGCCAGGATTGAAAGGGACGTTTTAATTCCACTCAGATTCTATTTTTAAGAACTTAGTCATATAGTCACACTTAATTGCAAGAGAGTTTGTGAAACATATTCTAACTGTGTGCTCAAGAATAAAAACTGAGTTTCATGGGCAGCTACTCAAATTGTGACAACTACTCTTCTAGTTATTAAATATCCTATGCTGAGAATACTCCAAAAGAGAACACCCCAAATCTCATCCAATCATTGCACCTAATTCAAATCCAGTATTTTCAGGAGATGAGCAGTAACTATTTTCAAGTCTGCATATGGCTCCTCTTCATCCATAGTTCTATTAATTAGGAAGACAAGTTTATCATTTTTGTAGACAGAATAATACTCCACCCTACCTCTACTCCTTCTTCTTCAGGGACATCCAGTACTAAGCTCCAGAACCAGTTTATATGTTAAGTTACATGGTCATGGAGAATTAAGTTTGCAGATTAAATTATGTTTCTGATTAGACAACTCTTTGATAAACTATTATAGATTATCTGAAGGAACCCAATGTAACCATGATGGTCATTGAGAGTGGAAGAGGAGCCAGAAGTGTTCTCTGACAGAAAGAGATGTAATGATGAAATGAGGTCAGGGTAATGCAATGTGAGGGCTCAACCAACAATTGCTATCTTTGAAAATGGACAAAGGGGCCATGATCCAAGTAATATGAGTTGGAGGCCTCTAGAAGCTGGAAAGGAAAAGAAAATAGATTATTGGCTAGCATATTCATAAGGAAATGTATCCCTGCTGATGATTTGATTTTGTCTTGATGATACATGTATTGCACTGTTGCCCTCCAAAATGGTAAGATAATAAGTTTATGCTGTATTAGGCCACTAAATGTGTTGTAATTTTTATAGCAACAAAATACATTAATACAAGTCTCTTTCCATAAACATCTAGTATGTCATGGAGTGGTGGAACAGGATAAATTGAAAAACATTCCCATGTAGAAAAGGGAAAATGGAAAAGAACAAGTAGGAAGATCCCAGCATATAGCAAGGACTCTTTTGAAAAAGGCATGAGAGTCCCACCCTACCCCTTGCCCAGTAATTAGAAGAGTTCCTTGATTACAGTTGATTTTGATTGGGGAGAAGCAAATTCCCTGCTTTTTAGTATATAAGTCTCCTAGCTATGCCTTCTGCAAGGTTCCTCCTCTGCCATTGTTCTCTACCTGAAATAGGCTTTTGGGATTGTGCTTTCCTTAGGTACTGCTTCTTGGTCATGTAAAGCAGGAGCCATAATATTTTGGTTATGTAGTTACTGCTCCAAATTTGAATAGGCTTATTTTCTATTTAATTTTAGGTATTTCCAGTGTCTTTAAACACATTGAAGTTGTATTAAAATCAGCTAGAATATGATATATTCTTAGGTTCTATACCTGTGGTGTGCTGTAACTAGCTACTACTGGGTTTCAAGATCTGATTGTTAAATTTTCAGGAATTTAGGGAGCCAGTTGACATTATGTTGATATATTGAAATTGTCCGTGGTAGTAGTTATACCATAGACATAGGCAAATACTATAAATCATGTTTTTTATTTATGTCCTTTTTGAAAGCCATGTCTTAAAAATTTAATAGCACAGCAGTGTCTGTGTCTTTATCTCTCAACATAATGTGGGCAAACTTTACTCCCTCTGACGAAATCAGTAGGGATGCTGCATAACATAATCTTGGCTGCAAAACTGAGTTATGTTCCTCAACTGAGAAGTCATACTAAGCCTTTCATTCAATGCTGTTTACATTCTTAAATACTACTGTTTGGTTCGTAGAATGACTCAGCTTTTCTATCCCTTTAACTTCTTAAATTTCTGAATTTTCTCCACTTGCTAAATATTTCTGCTTGCACATCAGCCAATTATTTCCCTATTTTATCTCCTAATAATGCCTTACAAAAAGTGGACCATAAATGTCAACCCATCATTATCACTGCCATTCATGTTATTGCAGGTGACATTTTCACCAAATGTTTTCTCACTGCACCAGATGGTTCTCACTGCAATATCAATTTAACTGCCCAACCACTGTCCAACAACTAAGCCACTCCATATACTGTAAAGTTTTGTAAAAATTGTACCCTACCTAAAAGTGACAATTTCTGTATTACTTCAGATAACATTACCTACTGTAATTGATGAGTCCCAAAATGTAGTTGTCTTAATACAGTAGAAGTTTATCTTCCACACATATCCAAAATGAATGTCAGCAATTTGCAGGTGGCTCTTGTTCAAGTGGTGATTCAGGGATTCAGGCTCCTCTCTTAAGGCTTTTCTGTCCAATATACTGCTTTCTGGGTCACTTTGCTCTTCTGCTACTAGCTAGCAGTAAGCAAAAGAGCATTGAGGATAATAAATGGGGCACTTTTATGGGCTAGTTCTGTAAGTGGCATATTTAATTTCTGCTTATATGTCTTTAGCTAGAAATCTTTCACATAGGTACTTTATTGCAAAGGACACAGCACATGTAATCTAGTTGTTGGTAGAAGACAAGAAATAAATTTTGTAAAAAAACAAGCTAGTGTTTAGCACTTTAATTGTTCTGCTAGCTACATTATGTTAATGGCTAATGTGCCCCCATGATTTAAATTTTATCTTATTTTAAAGAACTTTACAATTTTGAATAACACTATATCAACACCATCATGTACTGTCCACTATGGCTATTAATGGAATTTTCATTTCTGGAAATCAATATCTCCAAAGAAAGTAATAAAATACAAAGTATATACTGTGTAATACCCTCTAAGATTAAGATTAAGTTTTCTTATCTCTGGAAACAACATAGATGCATATTTGATTCAGAAGTGGTAAAGCTGTAATCATTAGGCATCTTAGTCATGAAATATAAGTCCTTGTGTTTAATATCTGGTGTGTCACAAAGCATTATTCTAGTTATTGAATCTCTTTAAGTTAAAATGGGTTCATCTGCAAAATGGGAATTGAAAACATTAGCTATTATGTAGGATTACATGTGGATTGAACAAGAAAATGTATATAAACTACTTAGCTCAAGACCTGAAAAACAGCAAGCACTAAATAAATATTAGATATCTAAACATTCTTTCCTTCTGAATTACCAACATTTCAAACTGTCCTCACTGAAGATTCACTAAATCCTGTTATACTCTGGATGTTGAGGCTGCTGTACTCACTTTGATCACACTCATCCAGCTCATCAATTCTACACATTAAATGAATAATTTATATTGTACTTCACCACCAAGCACCAGTGTTTTTCAGATTTATTTTTGGGAAAATCCATATTTTTATTTCCACAATTTAGGCAATTATCTTATATCTTCCAAACATAGGCTTCTGATATGTTAGCAAATCATCAAAAACAGTTAAAATCTATGAAAATCAGGAAGAGCAACCATGTCTTAGAAGAAGAAAGAAAATAGCATGTGTATATCCATGAAGATTAATGAGCCACCAAGAATCATAGAATATTAAGATGAAATCCTAGTTATGCCTCTTTGAAACCTGACAGGGTAATGATTAACAATTTTAGAGTACTTATCATAGGCCAGGCATGTAGATAAAAAGCATGTCAAATGTTAATATATATTAACTCATTCCATATGCACAAATACTGTAGAAATTAGGTACTGTTATTATCTCTATTTTACAAATGTGCCAACTCTGACATGCTAAATATAAGTAGTTAGTTGTGCAAGATATAATGGGGTTAAAACACATGATAAAGAATCTCCAGTTTTCCTTTTGCCTTCTATCCTTGCATCCTTTTCTTGCCATTTTTACTATTTGTGAAATTAAAATATCCTATAAACCACAAACACGCAAATACAGTTCTTAGAATATATTATTCCTATGGTTATCAAGACTTCAAAGAAGGAGGATGAAAATAGGAATTATCCTAAATTATGGAGTTACATGAAGGTAGCAAATCACTGCTATTATGGTTTGGATCTGAAAATGTTCCTCCAAAATCTCGTGGTGTGAAAGCGTGATCCCCAAGGCAGGAATGTTCAGAGGTAAAAATGATTGGCTTATGAGAGCTAATCCACTTCATCAGTGCATTAATCCACTTGGTGAATTAATAATTTAAATGGATTACTAGGTGGTAACTGTGAACAGGTGGGGAGTAATGGGAGGAACTATGTCACTTGGGGAATGTCCAAGTTCCAGAGGAGGATAACTAAATGTGTCACCCACCCACTTCCAGCCCTGGCAGACTCGGGTCACTAGAGGTAATGTCTCAGATCCTGTTAAAGGACTAAAGGAATCATCAGCACCAGAGCAGTAGAATACTATGGAGTCTTACCCCTATGGGTAGCTCTCAGAATCCCCCAAAAGCCATGGCCAGATGTGGTTCATATTGACTTTCATCTCTGGGGACTCAGGATAGTGATGTACTTAGTCTGAGGCTGGCTGACTCAGCCTAGGAAATATTTCCAGGTTATACCAGGAGTCAGAGTAGGACCCTAAAGAAGGAGTGGACCAAGAAACATATAACAATGTGATAGTACATAACTACTCCACTATCAATACTGGGAAACATAGAAATAGATGTTATGCACAGCAATTCTTCCTCAGTGTGACAGAGAAATGAGGGCTTTGTTCTGAGGGGGGCAGTTAAAGACCAAGACAGAGGAATTTTACAGCCCTCCCATGAGTGAGATGAGGAAACTGAGTGAGTGAGGACTGGTGAGGGCAACTACCATAAGTCCCTAATTATGCATCACTGAAGATAAGAACATTTTAACATAACCAAAATATCACTAGCACACTTATTAATATTGAAAATATTTACTTAGTATCATGTAATATGCAGTATATATATCACCAATGTTCTCAAAGTTTGCCAAAGGTCACAAAGTTGTAAAATCCATATACAAAAATGTCCATATGTTGCATTGACTATTTTGTTTCTTATCTAGTTATCATAGTAAGAGGCTCTTCTTCTTTTTTACATCAAGTATTGGTTAGAGGAACCATATCATTTGTCTTTGTGGAACACCCTACATCCAGAATCTGGCAGGTTGCTTTTTCAAGTTGTATTTTACCTTTTCTTTTTTTCCTGTATATTTACATATTATTAAAGATTGAAAAAAATAGTGACATACTAATCCTATATTTCATTCTTTGATTAGTTGGATTTATTATATAAAGAAAAACTTTCATCAATTCTTTGGCGATCTTAAATTACAGTTTGTAAAGGAAATTCAGGAAAAAAAATGCTTGACTCTGTCATTTCACTATTTACAATTTTTAGAGAAATGACCTCCAGAAATGATAATGGTGAATAATAATATTTTTTAGTGATATAAAATCATGGACTTTAATATAGTCTAAATATTAGCAGTTTTTCTGTTTGTTGATCACTATGCTCTTCCTTATTCCTGTGGAAGTTTCTTCAAGTTGAATCACATATCTTTTTTACATGACCACCTTAGTCTTTAAAGTTTTCCTTGTTTTCTGATATAACAACATGTCCCAGAATCATCTTGAATATGTCTTAACCTTACTCAAAATCAAGAATTCCTCTGTGGATCCCTGATTCCATTTGATGGGAAATGGTTCCTGAGGTTTCTACTCTGGTTTCCACTAATACCATTTGCTACTGGTTTGTCATTTCTCCTTGGTTTATCAATGAGCAATTGTAGGAATATTGATTTTTTACAAAAATATCCTGAGTTCATGCTGAATTTATGATTCAAATTTAAGGTTATACTCATTTTACTTAAGTTATTTTGTATTTGTATCTCTTTACTCTTATGCTGAAAATTTTGGTTCCTAGTGATATTACCATAATTATATATCTGCTTTCTTCTACAATATATCTATAATAGTTTTAAAAATCAGTAACAATATCTTTTTTTTGACCACAAGAGTACTAAATGAAGTTTAAAAATTATGAGTGTTTGTGATTCAAATGTTTTCCACTCATAATGTATATCAAAATACTTCTTTTTAAATCAATTTTTCCTCCCTATATCTGTCCCAATAGCCATATCCATTTGTACATTTGTTTCAGATTTCTATTGTGATATAACATTCATAACTATAGAAAACATATAATTCTATATTCAAAATCATATTCAAGTTTATATTTACAAAAATATCACTACCATTCTTATCCCCATACACTATGGTATAGAAGGAGAAGGAGGGAGAGGGAAAAGGAGAGGGAGCTAGAAAGAAGATCAGGAAGAAATTGAAAAGAATGAATGAGGACAACAGAGAAGAATTTCTACCCCTTCTTGTGCTATTCTGCATAATATTGAATCTTATTTTCATAAGTTAACAAATATGCCCCATTACCACTATGCATCAGTATAGAAAGATCCTCATTCTTTTTCATAGCTGCATAGTACAATCAGAGTACCTTTTTAAGATGTTTAAAGACATTTTGCTTTGAGGACAATATTTATTTTATATTTTCATATCTCTATAGGGCTGTTGAAATTCTTCATAACTTTTAAAAGATTTTCATATACTAGCAATATTAAAATGTTGGAGAGAATGTGGGGGGAAAGGCACACTCATACATTGCTGGTGGGACTGCAAAATGGTGCAGTCAGTATGGAAAGCAGTATGGAGAATCCATGGAAAACTGGGAATGGAACCACCTTATGACCCAGCCACCCCACTACTGGTTCTATTCCCAAAGGACTTAAAAACAGCATATTACAGTGACACAGCCCCTTCGATGTTTACAGCAGCACAATTCACAATAGCTAGGTTGTGGAACCAACATAGATGCCCCTCAGTAGATGAGTAGATAAAGAAAATGTGGTATATATACACAATGGAATATTACTCAGCAATAAAAGAGAATAGAATAATGGCATTAGCAGGTAAACGGATGAAGTTGGAGAATATAATGCTAAGTGAAGTTAGCCAATCTCAAAAATCCAAATGCCGAATGTTTTCTCTGATATAAACAGGATGATTCACAGTGGGGTTGGGACAGGGAGCATAGGGGGATTACAGGAACACTAGAAAGGTCAATGGGGAGGGAGGGGAAGGGAGGGGACAAGGGGTATAAAGGAAAAAAACATGGTAGAATGAGATGGATATCATTACCTTAAGTGCATGTATGAAGACATGAATTGTATGAATATACTTTCTATACAAACAGTGATATGTAAAAATGTGCTCTATATGTGTATTACAAATTGTAATGAATTCTACTGTTATGTACAACAACTTCAAATAAAAAAATACATTGCATTATTTAGTAGGGCTAAAACAGAATCTCATCAGTTAAAAAAATATAAATATTTCACTCAAGATTTTGATTTGTTTTGAGTTTTTATTTGTTTTGTTTTGTCAATACCAGTGATCCAACTTGGGGTACTTTACCAGTAAGCCACATACCCAGACCTTTTAAATTTTTCTTTTTTGAGACAGGGTCTCACTAAGTTGCTTAGGGACTCACTAAGTTGCTGAGGCTGACCTCAAACTTGCAATTTTCCTGCCTCAGTTGCTGGAATTACAGGCATGTGGCACTGCATCTGGCTTGACTTTTCTTTTGAAATTATATGGCTATTCAAAAAAAAGTAGTGAAATTTTGATGTAACCATATATGTGGTATTCTTGGGATGAACTGAGTATAGAAAGACATAGCAATTTAATTGGCATATCACTTATTTCCATTATTTCTTTGTATGATTATACATTGCTATGTTTATGGAATTATTTTTAAAGAGATAAATTATCTTCTTAGGATGGGCTCTAACTACTTTGCCCAGTTTTCTTGAGGGTTGTTTTAGTTAGCTTTTTTGCTACTGTGACCAAAAGTCCTAACATGAACAATTAGAGGAGGAAAAGTTTATTTTGGGGCTCCTTGTTTCAGAGGTCTCAGTCCATAAATGACTGACTCCATTCGTTGGGGTGAGTGAGGCAGAATATCATGGCAGAAAAGTATGGTAGAGGGAAGTAGCTCAAGACATTGCACAAGGAATGAGAGAGCTCTTCCCAACAACAGCAAATATAAACCACAAAGGCACGCCTCCAGAGACCCACATCCTCCAGCAACACCCTACCTGTTTTCAGTTACTATCCTGTTAATCCTTATCTGGGGATTAATTCACTAAGTAGGTTAAAGCTCTCATAACCCAAATGTTTCACCTCTAAACTTCCTTGCATTGTCTTACACATGAGCTTTTGGGGGACAACTTATATCTAAATCATAGCACTTGTTTTCCTTTTTCGTAGTTATTGTAAGATTGTGAAAATCAATAGTGAATATGAATCTCTTGTCTGATACATGAACTTCAAATACCTTCTCCTTCTCTGTCACTTGCCTTTTAACATTCTGAATGGTGGGTTTTGTTTGTTATGTCTTGTTGTATTATAAACAGAAGTTCTTAATTTTAATGAAGCATTTATCAAATATTTATTTTATGGTTAGAGTGTTTTATATCATGTTTATAAAATAATTAAATTCTCTAAGCACACAAAGACTTTCTTCAAAAAATTCTTTACCTTTCTTTGAAAGGTTAAATCCATTTGTAATTAGTTTGTGTGTGGTGTTTTTTTTTTTTTTTTTTTTTTTTCTTATAGAGTGAGATGAATAGGATTATTTTTTACTTGTCCATATGCTGTCAAACACATCTAACTTGGTTTATCAGCAAAGGGAACATTTCCATGATAGAATCACCATTACAATAAATCAGGTGATTTATATATATTTTGGACTTTTTCTGGGTTTAATTCTATTCAGTCTGTCCATTTGTTTGCCCTTGCACAAAAAAGTCTTAATTACTATAGATTTAAAATTTATCTTGTTATTGGTATATTCACTCTTCCCATTTTTCTTCTTATTCAATATTTCTGTGGTTGTCCTTGGTCCTTTGAATTTATATCTAGATTTTACAAACAACTTTTATCAATTTTAACAACATCTTCCTAGGATTTTCACTGAGATTGCATTGAACTTATAGATCAGTTGAAGAGAAATGACATTTTTGCAATATTGAAAATAGCAATCCTTGGGGCTGGGGTTGTGGCTCAGCGGCGGAGCACTCGCCTCCCATGTGTGCGGCCCGGGTTCGATCCTCAGCACCACGTAAACATAAATGCATTGCATTGTGTACAACTAAAGTAAATAAATAGATTTAAAAAAAAAGAAAATAGCAATCCAACAACTCTCTCATAATTTATTTCCTTTTAAAATTTCATATAAACCTTGGATTATATTAATTGAATATTTTATTTTATGCTATTATGAATAATATTTTAATTTTAGTGTATGTGTTCCTTATTGAACTATAGATATACATTTGGCTTTATGCCTAATACCTTGTTTTCAAATTAAGCTTTGCAGGTTTGTTATTTCTATTTTTTCTTTCCCCATCTCTACTATAAATTGCTTCTTATAATTATTATCTCTGCATCACTTAAGTGTTCTTTTACTATCTTTTTTTCTCCTGTAATACCTGTCAAAGCAATTATCTTTAATATGTTATCTAGGGTAGTAGAAACCCACATTTAAATACTTGAATAAAGTTTATTTTTATCTTAACAAAAACAGCTAGGACAAAAATTTTAAAAAAGGATATATTTATAGCAATCCAGACCTAAATTCAAGGCAATATCAATATGAAGGAACAGGGATATGAAGAGACCAAACACTTGCAATTACTTTTTAGGGGGAAATATAGATAATAATAACGTTAGGAACTCCATAGTGGTATGTATACATGTTTATACAGCTTAGGTTAAAAATAACTACAAAAAGAACAAAAGGAGAAAATATAACCTGACAACAAGAATAATGTTCAGCCTGTGCATTGGAAAGTAGAATGAGAAGAAAAAGAAAGAAATGAATAGCAAGCATGGGACATGGTGGAATAAATGGTCCCTAACACAGCATGCATTAAAATTAATATATTTTTTTTATTTGTACCGGGGATTGAACTCAGGGGCACTTGACCACTGGGCCACATCCCCAGCCCCCCCCCCCCTTTTTTGTATTTTATTAGAGACAGGGTCTCACTGAGTTGCTAAGTGCCTTGCCATTGCTGAGGCTGGCTTTGAACTTGCGATCTTCCTTCCTCAGCCTCCCAAGTGCTGGGATTTCAGGCATGCACCACCACGCCCAGCTAATATAAATAATTTAATATTTCCATTTTATAAGCAGAATGTCTGTTATTAGAAAAATCTAAAAATACATTTTCTTAAAAGATACCCATTAAAACTAAAAACGAAAAAAGATAGATTGATTGAAATAAGACAATGTTTAAAGATATCCTGCGCAAATGTGAACAAAAAGGAACTGGAGTAGCAACATATGACAAAATGGTATTTATGAAACATTTATCATCAGGGACAGAGTATAACATAAAAGGAACAATAAAGCCATAAAATAAAACTTTCCTAAACATAAAAGCAGTACTCAATATGGCCTAAAATATTACTTAGCAACTTTTGGTGAAATTGCCTAGATAAAAAATTCATTCATCCATTGTGTTTTGAAATTTAACAAAGCCACATCAGAAACTGATAAACCAAGCAAACAGAAATTGATAAAAATGGAAAAAATAGAAAATAAAAATGAAACTGAGAGATGATTCTTTGCAAAGCTTGTTAAAATAGGACTGTGGCAAGAATGATAACACAAAAGAGCAAGTACAATTAAATACACAATGGAAAAAAGAGAGGAAATGCAGATTGCAATAAATATATTTGTTTCTGTAGGAAGAGAAATGACAATAAAAATTATAAGATAATATTACACATGGTGAGCCAAGATGGCTGAATTTAAGTATCCATCATGTGACTCTGCAAGAAATAAGATTCCAGTTGAAATAGAAGCTTACAAGTTGCTATTCTAAAGACAAAACAAAACAAAAAAAATCAGCTCTTCATGGGGGCCATCAGATGTCTGATGCACTGAAAACAGAATAAATAGCTTTTCATATCAGTCTTCATTTTGTATCTGCTTCTTTTGTACCTTAAATTTGGGGTAGTATTTCTATTGAACTCTACATGTAGACCTGTTGATCACGTCAGGAGTCTGTATATAAAAACTGATAATACAAGGTTGATTATTCCTAAATTTATCTAACCTCTCTAATCTCTCTTCAATACTGAAATCAGTAAGAGTACAGTAAGACAGTAATATATTTTCAAAATTTCAAATCCAGCAAGCCTTGCAGGAAAATAACCTCATTATGAGACTGTACTTGTTTCCTAGGACCTGAAAGGTATCATCAGGGTTGTACAAATCCACAAATCATCTAAAAGTGCTATAAGCCCCAACAGCAACCACAGTCACTCCACTGTACCTAGGGAAATTCTCCTATGTCTTCCAAAACCCTTGAATATGCAATTACCAGTGCCACAGACTCCAACATCACACATGCTGCAGCAGGACTTTTAAAGTCCCCATCCCAGCCTAAGATCCCAGGACTGGCTCCTGGTACTACAGGCCTAGACATCTAAGACATTCATCCTGAGAACTCTGGGTAAGGTCTCAATCACATCATGTGACTCAGTAAATGTGGATGCTGGTGCCACAACCCTTGGCATTACCTATGCTTATCCTGAAGGATCTTGAGTCAGTCCTCTTCACACACTACACCACCAAAACTGTAGAAACTGTTGCAATAGGACCCAGAATCAGGGCTCAATTCTGTGGAACCCAAAGACAAACACCCTTGGAATCCTAAATGTACTACACAATCATAAAACTGCCTTCATGAACTTCATGCAGTCAAGACTATTGAGGTAGTTATAGACACTGCTGACATCAATAAAAGACAAAGAAATTGTACAGAGACATTGCTTTTGAACTCCCATATAACAAAGTACAAAGAACCTATTAAATTCATCCTACATCTTATCTAAGTGAAGAAATATTTTCCTACAAACATTACTTCATAAAATTGGAAGAAAAGAACATTGAACCATATTTCTAGAACACTAGAAACAGGAAAGGAAGCATAATACCTCCAAAGAAGAACAATAATTCTCCAGAAATAGATCTCAATTATAAGGGAATCCATTAAATTCCATAAAAAGAAACTATTTCATGAAATAATGGATGAAAATTTCACAAATCATCAAGCAGATATTAACATCCAGTTTCAAGAAACTCAAAGGGCCCCAAATATATTCAACCAAAACAGACCTACATCAAGGCATATTATAGTCAAGATGTCAAAAGTAAAGACAATGAATCCTTAAAACAACAAGAGAAAAACAAAATCACATATAAGGGAAGGCCTAACAGTCTTACAGATCTCTCAACAGAACACCTTACGGGACAGAAGACAATGGGATTAAATAGTTAAAATACTGTAAGAAAACCTGAAAAGAATGTATATTCTCCTATTGTTGATAGGAATATTCTGTAGATGTCCATTAAGTCCATTTGATCAATAGCACAATTTAATTATTTTCTTTGTTGATGTTTTCATATAGATTTGACCTGTTAATTAGTGAGAGTGGAGTATTGAAATCAATCACTACTATTGTTTTGGGGCCTATCATTTTGTTTATGTTGATTAATACTTGTTTTATGAAATTGGGTGCATTGTCATCCAGTGCACACAAATTGTTATATCTTCTCTATAGTATCCCCTTTACCAGTAAGTAGTGACTTTCTTTATGTCTTTCAAATAATTTTGGCTTATACTCTGCTTTCTCAGATATGAGTGTAACTATGCCTGCTTCCTTTTGGATGCCATTGGTATGGAATATCACTTCCCATGATTTCACTTTTGGTTATTTATATTATTGCCCATAAAGTATGTGTATTGCAGACAACCTACAGTTGGGTCTTGTTTTTTCATCCAATCTGCCAGTCTGTATTTTTTTTTAATTAGAGAACTAAGACCATTTATATTTAGAGTTATTATAGAAAGGTATTTGCCATTTCTTGTCATTTGTTTTTGCTTTTGTTATTCTAATGTTTGCTTCATTCCAAATTCTCATTTGCTTAAGTACTCTTGTAATGAAATTTTTTTCTTCCCTATGCCCTCTTGATTGTGTTTATCTCCCTATTCAGTGTATAGGGATCATTTAAGTATCTTCTACAAAAATATTGCAATTGTCATGAATCCTTTATTTTATTCTTTTCCTCAAAAGTACTTATTTCACCTTCATTTCTGAGGGATGACTTTCCAGATATAATAATCTACATTAGTAGTTCTTTTCTTTCAGGGCTTGAAATACACCATTCCAGGCCCTCCTAGATTTTAGAGTTTATGGGAAATATGCTGTTATTTTGATGGGTTTGCCTTTTTAAGAGACTTGGAACTTTTCTCTTATAGCTTTTAATATTCTTTATTTTGAATTTTTGGCATTTTACCTATAATTTTTCATTGAGAAGTTCTTTTCTATCATACCTATTTTGAGGTTCACAAGGCTATCAGTCCTCCTTATAAAGATTTGGGAAATTTTCTGGTGTGATTTCATGAACAGAGTTTCTATTACCATTATCTTTTACCTCTACTTCTTCCTTAAGACCTCTGAATCTTAAGTTTAATATTTAATGTTGCCTTGACCTCTTATATGTTCTGTTTTATTTTTCTTTATTTCCATCTGAAAATTATAGTTCATTAACCTTATATTCCAACCCTGAATATCTTTTTCTCCTTGATATAGTCTATTGGTGAAATTTTGAACAGAATTTTATATTTGACTTATTGAGCTTTTCATTTGTAAGTTTTTGGTTTATTTTCAGAATCTCTCTTTATTGAAATGCTTTTCATATACTGCATTTTCTTTCTTATTTCATTCAACCATTTATTTATATCTTCTTTGCATTCTTGGATCATTTTAGCAATCATTTTTTTGAATACTTTATCCAGAATTTTATCCACTTTAACATCCATGGATTCAGTGTTCAGAGAATTATGAAATTTGGGGATAGTCTAGTTGCCTTGTTTACTGATGTTTCTTGTTTCTATGTTGAGATTTGCATGTCTGTTAGGATAGACATCTATCCACTATTATTTGAGAGTTTTTAAAATTGTGTAACTTTTTTCTTTATGACATGCACTAGATTGGAGGTGTATATCAACATCAAAGTACCAACCCAATATGTTCAAAATGGTAGCTTCAATGCCCAGCACTACATTGAAAGGACAACCATCAGTAATAGCAAAAACTTTGAAAAATCATCAATTCACATGAGCATTCTACATTTCATTTCCTCTATCATTTCAAGTATTTTTTTTTACTTTGTTGTCAAAGAAAAGTTAGTTAATCTATTTCCTGAACTTCATCTACTATCTTTCATGTACCCTTCTATCATAGCAAAACATATTTAATTTAGTGTGTTACTTGAAATTTTATTAATTTCCATTTTCTTTTGTCATTGCTATTTTTGACTCTTGCCCCAAGGGTCCTTGAATTGGCTTCAAAATGTACATGTCCAATCAGTCCCTTCATTTTGCTAAAGATAAAAAGCAACCCCGATCTTCCTAGTAAGATATGGTTGTACACATTGATGGAGGAACATTCATTGGCAACATTAATTGTCTGATCTCTTCTTCATGATACACTGTACTAATTCCAAAACAAGGAGTCTTTTTCTTTCCTTGTGGTTCCTCCCTATGTTTTCCAATGCAATAGACTTATCTTCTATTCACTTGTCCCAGGACCCTTTTATCCTCAACAACTGTGAGGTAAAAGTTGGAAACAACAAGATGGCTTCTGGCCGTCTTCCTAGGGGAGTCACCAAAAAGGGTTAGCCTGGTCAGATCATTGTTGTTATTGGCCCCAAAGTCCTCAGCCCTCAGCTCATGTCTCACATAGCAGCTTAGGGTATGGCTTGGTGCATGCCCTCAACTTGCCTGCCCAGTTTCCTTTTTCATTGGCTGCTTGTGGCTAAGCTCTCTATATAAGTTGTGTGCTCTTCCTCAATAAACAGTTCCTGCTTCAACAGAACTCACTGGTGCGTTGTGTTTCTTACGTGAACAACCAGTCTGCTTTACCTCTCCCGACATTGCCTTGTTGGGGAGTGCCTCCAGTTTCCTTCCCACGCTGGTCGAGGGGAGGACGCTCCAAGGCTTGAGACCCCAACAAACAACATTTTCTTAAACTTTACAAATGAAAGGGGGAAGGGAGAGCAGGTGTATGATTTTTATACTGCCTCAATTCCAAAGCCATTTTCTAAAACTGAGACTAAATTACTACAAGGGAAAGACAAAGAAATCACAACATTCTCAGCCAATTTTACCTCTTATCCTTACATCTGTTGACTCTACTCTCTAGGCCATCTTTATACAAAACTATGTCTGAAATAAAGAACATGTAATTAACATTTTCCTTGATATATTTGAACTCATTTTAAAATTGTGAACTTGGTAACTGTATATTATCTGGCTAAATGAATAAATAGAGCCCCACCCCAGGATATTTCAAAGAAAAATTTAAATGTACTTTCCTAGTGTTTAATGCCTAAAAATAATATTTTAATTTTCTACTTTTAAGGTGTCTGATTCAAGAAGAAATTTAGGTCTGAAATTTAGTCTTTTAAATGTCATTTTTTTTTCTTAAAAACTAATGAATTGACATCATTTCAGATCTCCAGAATAAAAGTTCTGTTACAGATTGGATGGGAGAAACAAAAACATGATATACATATTAAAATGAAATTGGTCACAGATATTTTAATATTTAAACTTGCTTCTTTTTTCTTTTAGGGGTTTTTCCTCCTCACTCATCTTTTCGTAGGAAACAGAATCAGTGAGAGTGAAGGCATTCCTCAGCTCTAGGTTTTTCTTGTCCATACCTGAAATATCACCACTTATATACTAGAAAGTTAATAATGATAAGGCTAGCATTATCTAACCTGGTATAGTGATAAGATGCAGCAATTAGTTATTTCTGAGATTCAATGTGAACCATGGAGGTTTCAAATCCCTTTGCAGTCTCCTATGTCAGTGTTTTCTACACTGTTGTTTTAGTATCAATAACATTAGAAACATTTGGGAATATGTTCAAATGTGAAATCTTGCGCTTCTGTATTCTAACCAACAATCCCATTAATTCTATGCATGCAAAAGGAGTTCCATACACAATACCTATGTCAACAGTAATAAAGGAATCCAGAAGCTATTCTTTGGGCTCTAGTCAGATTGAGCTCAATCATCTATAAATGTCCACAAGGCCAGATGTGGTGGCACATGCCTGTATTCCCAGCAACTCAGGATGCTGATGCAGGAAGATCATGAATCCAAAGCCAGCATCAGAAATTTAGTGAGGCATTTAGCAACTTAGTGAGACTCTCTCTCTAAATAAAATATATAATAAAAGGGCTGAGGACATGGTTTGTTGGTTAAGTGTCCCTGGGTTCAATCCCAATAAAACAAGGCCTAATCACCCATGAATAGGGGTAGCAGACATATTACTGATATAATATCCTCACTAAATGAACCTCTTTTAACAACCTGTAGGTCTTGCATACAGATATATACTTTCTCCCTCGGTAACACAAAGTTCTCTGCTTCTTTCTTCAGTTCTGGACATGCCCTTTAAAAATCTTCAGATAATACTCAACTATCTTGGCAACAGTCCATCTCTTCAACTGTAGAATTGCAAATGGTTTCTTAAGTGGCAGGAGACAATAGTCTCACTATGCACTCAGCATTCATTCAGACAAGGAAAATTTAATGGGAATGAAAGAACTACATAGAGCACAAATGGATTAAAGTATCTTGGGTTGAATTTCCCAGGCCCCTTGCTTTTCTAATTAGGTGCACATATGCCACACTTTACATACTATATTCCTTTAAGTAAAGCAACTTATGATTTGTTTACTGCTGCTATTTTTAACAGAGATTTATATCACTGTACCAAAAGATTTTACTTTAATAATACATGTGCATCTCTTTAAATGAATATGTATAACTCTTTTATGTTTCTTGAATAAACCTTAGTATTAACAAGGGCACATTCTCAGCAAGGGAATGCAGCAAGTTTGGTGCCTTTGCATAATAATTTTGTAGCTAGATTAGATTTTCAGGGTACAAGAGTATTTCTCTTGTACTATTATTTATCCATTTTAGAAATATGAATGTATTATTTGCAAATATTCACAAAACATATGTCTGGTGAGTGTACAATATCCAAAATATGTTAGCAACTCACTCAACTTGATGATAAAACACCAAGAGATATCGCATCCTTTCTGTTATTATGACCACTATATAAAATGACAAGAGATAATAAATGTTAGCAAGGGTGTTGAATGTAAATTGGTGCACTGTTGGTCAGAATACAAATTGATTCAAGGGGCTGGGGACATAGCTCAGTTGGTAGAGTGCTTGCCTTGCATGCACAAGGCCCTGGGTTCGATCCCCAGCACACACACACACACATACACACACACACAAAAAAAAATTGATTCAGCCATTATAGAAAAAAAGAATGATGTTCCTCAAAAATTAAAAATAGAGCTACCATGTGATTCAGCATTCCATTTCACAAATAAGTGAAATTCAGAATGTTAAAAGGCAAGTGACAGTTAAGGAGAAGGTATTTGAAGTTCACATATCAGAAAAGAGATTCATACTCACTATTTTTATAATCTTACAATAACTAAGAAAAAGGAAAACAACCATTATGATTTAGATATGAGTTGTCCCCCAAAAGCTCATGTGTAAGACAATGCAAGGAAGTTTAGAGGTGAAATATTTGGGTTATGAGAGCCTAATCAGTCAATTATGAAATCACTTCTCCTTCTTCAAACAACAGTCTTTGCACAATATTATTATACTTTAAAAACGTTTCTTTGTAATTTTTTTCAGTAGAATCCAATATTTTCTTGGTGCAAATAGACATTAGAAAATAATGCTATGCCAGTTCATAGTTTCAGATGACATATTTCTAGTTTATATAATATTAAAGCCAAGAAGGTGTTTCACATATTAACTATGTGAAGGACAAATTTTATTCTGTATAGAAAGAAACCAATGTCTGATGCATGCTTGGAGTGATAAGTAGATTCTCAGTGGATATAACTCAAATAAGAACTTTTTATAAAATAATTTGTCCAATTTGAGTGAGTATCAAAACCAAGAGAAAAAGACTTCTGATATTCAGAGAAATTTTGTCTTTTGACCTAAGAAAACTGTATTATTAAAAATTACAGTGCTCTCTGTGATGCTGTAGCAATTTTATAATATTACTTTTGTAGGGAAAGTAATTCTCCATGGCCAGAAACAAGTAAGATGTGATTTAATCTTACATAGGCATGGAAGCCCATAGAAAGTGTTTTTGCTTAATGGTTTCATTAAAGATAGTTAAGCTTTTACTTGCTAATTAAATTATTCAGCTTAATTGATTGCTTAATGGTGTTTATTTTCTTTGCATTAAATGATTTTGAAAAATTTGATAAGTAGTGCATATTCATTTTCAGTAACAGAAATATTCACAACTATATTTTAAAGTTATGCTATAAAATAACTATTTAGAGAGCAATACTATAAAAATATTATATTTGTATGATTGAGTACACAATATAGTGAAATATGCTCATATATTATTCAGAATTATGTTTTGAACTCATTACTGTTTTTTATTCTGCCTTCATAAACACATATGAGTAAACAAATGTGTACAGACATACATATTTACATTTCTATGCTTAGCATATATAGACTTAGGTACATACATATTTATGTAGAAACATGTAACTTTCACAAATTATATTAATTATATATTACTTTTATATCCATATATGCATATATATGGACATATTTATATGTATGTTCAGACATATATATGTCTTAAAACTATATGGCATAATACAATAGCATTGTCAAGAGCAGAGTGGACAAATTCTTTAGTTTGATTCCTGATTATGTAACCTAATGGCTTTCTGATTTAACAAATTTAGCTTTCATGTTGCTAAGTTCATACCAACTTATTATCATTACAAAATGATAGAAAGTCTTACTTAATTGAGTACTTACCATTATTAAATTGGTTAGGTGTAAGAGTTTTTTCATTTTTTTCTTGATTCAATGTGTGCACTCTGCCAAAGTTTAATTACTCTTTTAAAAAGTGTACATTTTATTCACTTTTATTTTACTTTTTTCATTAATGCATGGATAATTTGCCTTCTGTTTTACTTTCAAACATTTAATAGGTTGTATCTTATTGTCTCTAAAGTGAAATCTTTCTTTTCTTGTCTACTTAATCTGCAGAATTAAATTTTTTTGTCTTCTTAGGGAGGGTTTTTCTCCTGATATATGTGTGTGTGTGTGTGTGTGTGTGTGTGTGTGTGTGTGTGTGTCTGCTACAGTGCTTCTGTTTTTTTTACCTCATATTTATTTATTTTCCCCTCGTTTGCATTTCTTTTTTTTTTTTATTTATAGTAGTATGTATTACAGTTCACACTATACATATATAGCATCTTTTTACACAAAACAGTTTGTATACAAAGTATATTCGTAGCATTCAAGTCTTCAATCATGCATTTAGAATAATGATATCCGTCTTATTCAACCACTTTTTTTCCCCTTCCCCCCTTGTTCCCTACCTTCCCCTCCCTTCCCTTTGACCATTCTAGTGTTCCTCTAATCCTCCTATGTACCCCAACCCAACAATACTGTGAACCATCTTCCTTATATCAGAGGAAACATTCGGTATTTGGAGTTTTGAGATTGACTGACTTCACTTAGCATTATATTCTCCAACTTCATCCATTTACCTGCAAATGTCATTATTTTATTCTCTTTTATTGCTGAGTAAAATTCCATTGTGTATATATACCACATTTTCTTTATCCATTCATCTACCGAGGGACATCTAGGTTGGTTCCACAACCTAGCTATTGTGAATTGTGCTGCTATAAACATTGAGGTAGCTGTGTCACTATAATATGCTGTTTTTAAGTCCTTTGGGAATAGACCCAGGAGTGGGATGGCTGGGTCATAGGGTGGTTCCATTCCAATTTTCTCAAGAAATCTCCATACTGCTTTCCATAACGGTTGTACCGTATATATATATATACATACATACATATATATATATATATATATATATATGTATATATATATATATATAGTCCTTTAAGGAAACTAAGAATTTGTAGAATGAGTTTTCACTGTTTTATCTGTACCTCCTTGTTTTCATTTTTGTACTTTCTTTCTGACTTCCACATTCGTGAATTTATTCCCAGCTATGTAGATGCAGCTATTAATATCTCCTTGTAAGTTTAGTTTTTACAACTGTGTTTTTATTTCTCTGGATTATTTTATTTTCTCTCACCATTCTATTATCAACCCTAGGTTTTTTTTAATTCTGTTCCATTTTATTACCACTTCATAATTGAATGGTTTTAGTCCTAAAGGTAGACGAACTATATGCACATTTTAAATTACAATTCAGTAGATGAAATATATAGGATAATTTTAAATTAATTATGGACAATGTCCAACTATAGTGACATATAGTATAAAATGTAAATTATTGCCTATAAACAATGGTGAATTTTAGTAATTATTTTAGTATTTGTGATCTATGAAAATTGCACTTTTTTTTTTTTTTTTTTTTTTTTTTTTTGGTACCAGGGATTGAATTCAGGGGCACTTGACCTCTGGGCCACATCCCCGGCCCTTTATTTATGTTTTATTAGAGACAAGGTCTCACTGAGTTGCTAAGTGCCTCGCCCTTGCTGAGGCTTGCTTTGAACTCGCAATCCTCCTGCCTCAGCCGCCCAAGTGCTGGGATTACAGGTGTGTGCCACCGCGCCCAGCCTTCTATTTTTTTTTTTTTTTTTTTTACATCAATAAGCATGCTCTCACTTATTGGGACACCAGGAATACAATAAGAACATTAAAATTGATATCAGCTTTATCACGAAAATAAATTTTAACACATTCCATTAAACATACATATTGTTCTTGTTTTCATTTGGAAACTATTATATGACTTGGATTCTTTATAGAACACAAAGCAGGTGCCAATCATGAAAGCAGAGGCTTTTGACAATCTAACATACATGGGTTGATGCTGATAAGAGCTGGCTATACCTAGTAGTTTCTTGATAGAAGATATAATTGATGTTTATGCTTCAAACCTAACCCATCAAACCCAGAAGATTTAAGATACCAATAAAACTTTCTGACAAGCTGGGCACGGTGGTGCATGCCTGTAATCCCAGCACTTTGGGAGACTGAGGCAGGAGGATCGCGAGTTCAAAGCCAGCCTCAGCAATGGCGAGGCCCTTAGTAACTCAGTGAGACCCTGTCTCTAAATAAAATACAAAAAAAAAGGGCTGGGGATGTGGCCCAGTGGTCGAGTGCCCCTGAGTTCAATCCCTGGTACCACCAAAAAAAAAAAAAAAAAATCTTTCTGACAGCTTTATCTATTTATTGGTAAAGAACAGATTTTGCCCTATTGTGCTGGTTACTTCAGATTTAGGAAGTAACCTAAACTAGAAGTAGAATTGTTTCAAACAAAGCCTAGTCTACAGAGACCACAATAGGCTGATACTTGGATTGGAAAGAGGATGATTGAGAATAAAGTCAAAATGCTTAGTATATATTATATAGTTGAATACATTTCATGTTGTAAAACAGAGGAAGGAGGAGAGAGCATACATGAGAGAGAGAATATGGAAATATATACACTAAAATTGGTGCTTGGTTCTTTTCATAGGAAGATTAATGAAAACATGATTCAAAATTAAGAGTCACTTTTGTAAAATACTTTATGGAAGAGATCAAGATTATTTTTGTTGAATATTTGAAAACATTCAAGATAAAAAGTATCTTTTTACCTCACCCTTGAATATTATCTGATAGATATTTTTGAATACAGGCTTCAGTAGTATATGACAAAAATGCTAAAAATTTAAATGAGGGTTACTTTACTTTTTACAATGGATATAAGGAAAATCAATACTAAAACATTAAATAATCACAAAGAAGGAATAAAACATGAGACCAAGCAACAACAACAAAAATGTGCCAATGTTTGCCTTTAACAGATATCCAAGTAGGGCACAGTGGTACGTGACTATAATCCCAGCAGCTTGGGAGCTTGTGAAGTCTTGTCAATCTTGTGTGACACATTTGCCCAATCCACATTATTGGGTTAACCTAAGAGGATTAATGCCCAATCATTTGTGGCAGATGGATGTCACTCATGAGCCAAGTTTTGGAAAATTGTGGTTTATTCATGTGATCACAGATACATGCTCAGGCATGATTTTTGCTTCCTTACATGCTGGATAAAAAGTTAAAGATGTTACATCTCATTGACTACAAGCTTTTGCTGCATTGGGCATTCCTAAAATGCTTAAGACAGACAATGGCCCTGCATATACGTCCTTATCTTTCAAACAGTTTTGCGCAAAATTCAGCATGTTCCATAAGACAGGTATTCCATATAATCTTCAAGGCCAAGGTATAATTGAATGAGCTAATTGCACACTCAAAATTATGCTTTTGAAACAAAAAGAAGGAAATTGGACAAATCCTAGGGACAGATTGGCCGTTGCCCTTTTGACTTTAAAACTTTTAAAAAATATTTATTTACTTTAGTTGTACACAATGCAATGCATCTATGTTTATGTGGTGCTGAGGATGGAACCCGGGCCACGCACGTGCGAGGCAAGTGTTCTGCTGCTGAGCCACAACCCCAGCCCTTTACTTTAAATTTTTTAACTTTGGATTCTAAAGGATATTTGGCTGGAGACAGACACTGGAATCCACACCAACAACATAAACCTTTGGTTTACTGGAAGGATGTTCTTTCAGGCACATGGAAGGGCCCAGATCCAGTATTAATTTGGGGGAGAGGATCTGTTTGTGTTTTTCCACAGCAGAAATCCTCCTCAGTATGGATACCATCAAGATTAATAAAACAGGTACCAAATCAAAAGGGCCAAGATGAAGTTGTTGCAGAATCAAGATTAATAAAACAAATACAAAATCAAAAGGGCCAAGATGAAGTTGTTGTGGAATGATTCCCTTAATTAGTCCATCTCAAAAATCCAAACACCAAATGTTTTCTCTGGTATAAGGAGGTTAGTTCACAGTGTGATTGGATGGGGGTACATAGGATTAGAGGAACACTAGAATGGTCAAAGGAAAGGGAGGGCAAGGGAGGGAGCAGGGGGGGAAAGGGGGGAAAAATGGTGGTTGAATGAGATGGATATCACTATCCTAAATGCATGATTAAAGATCTGAATGGTACTTATATACTTTGTATACAAGCAGTTGTATGTAAAAAGATGATATACTTGTGCATTATGAATAAGTAAATAAATAATCTAAAAAAAAAAAGAGTCCTTCAATAAATTCACAACTTAAGTCTCATTCCTCCCGGCCGGGACGAGAAGATCTCTCTTTAGTATGCACACAATTGTATTTTTTTTTCTTTTTTATATATGTCTTTATGTCTGTGCGCTTGTCTAGATTTCATGTAAATGTGACATCACAAATAATAAAAACCGAGTACTCATGAAAATTAATAATATGGATCCAAATAACTTTAATTTATTTAATTTTAGAGTATTCAATTTGGGTAAACAATTTAAAAAGTGAAGATACCTTCAATTTTGATTTATAGGTGTCCCTGGGACTTCTCTTCAGCAAAGAATATGACTAATACTGTATAACCTGATATTTTGGTATTTGACATGGGATTGTTTATTTGTAATTAACTTTATTTGTTAAATAGCTGATTAATTTAAATTGTTTCAACAGGTATATTTATGAAAGGTTGCTGTGTATGCAGAGGCTCAGGGGTTCCAGCCAACAAATTATTTTTCTAATATGCTCTTTGCTTTTCTTTAATTTATCTTAAATATAATATTTTGTCAGCTAAATACCCTCAGTCTTTCTTTAATCTGTTCTGAATGTGATATTTTGCCAGCTTATGTTTGTGGGAGCTCAAGCAGCAATGTGTGTGAGCAGAGATCATCCTCAATTACCTGATCTAATAATTCTATTTTTTAGTTTCACAACACGCTTCTTGACTCAGTGCTGGAATGGCACTGCCTTTCCTCTAATGATTGATGCTTGAGTTTCTAGGTAGCTGGCCCTGAAGATTTGCCAGTGGCATTGTCTAGACATAAAAAAGGCGGCTGCTGCTACAGCTGCAGGGATCGCAATCGCTACAAGCATCTCTGCTGCTCAAGCATCAAACAACTTCACCAGCAGTGTGGCTTCTGCTCTACATGCACGAGGCCTCCTAGATCAACATGTTAGCAAATGAACATTTTGATAAATCTTTCTACGTTTGGGACATTGCACGGGACAATGCCTTGCAGGTATTTGTCTAGAGAACTCAGTGCGTTACTTAATGGAACTTAGGGCAGCTGATTTATTTAAAAAAACAAAAAACAAAACTTGATACTCTATGAACTTGGCTCGTCAGCACAAAGCTTGCTGCCTTAGAACCAAAGCATCTCCTCATGTTTGGTTGGCTCAATTGGATGGCTGGTAGTCAATGACGGGTAAGATCCCCAGAGGGGGACAACCTAAGACAGGCACAGTCGATCCGGATGTGGTGAGGGTCATCACCCATCCACGGGAAAGTCTCATGTGGCCGACATATCAACCTAAGACAGGAGTCAAGGGCACAGCCTTGATTATCCAATGACGGGTAAGAATGTTGGTTGCACATGTAGACGCCCTAGAGCTATCACTCTTTTAAAAATAAAAGGGGGGAAATGTAAGAGCCCTAATAAGGAGATAGCTAAGATGGCGGCTAGCTGAGAGCCATAAGAGGTGTTTCAGTATTTTCACCTGATATTCATGCATTTATCTAAGAATCTTTCTATGCCCATGAACACTATGTGATGCACCTGTAAGTTTGAGCTGTTGACATGTGTATACTTGTTAAGGCAAAAAGTATTTAACAGGGTGAGGTTGGCAAGAGAGCGTGGTTGGAGTTGGAGAGGTTGTTGGAGCCAGAGAGAGAAGTTAGAAGAAGCAAGAATAAAGAGCCTATTCATTTTTCAGTCTGCTTCCGAATTTTTTCCCAAGGTATCATTGCTGCAGGCAGCGGTAGCTGCAGGCGGCAACATGTTTCAAATGTAAATAATCAAGAAACCAATCCTTAATCTTTTCTGAATGCTGTAGCAAAGGGGAAGGAAATAATAGAATGGCATTTTCTTTGACCTTTAATTACTTTTCCTTTAAAGCAGAATTCTAGTTTGAATAAGAAAAATCAATGGGAAAATATTCACAATTGTCATCAGTACTTTCTACAGTCTCAGAGAAAAGGGTATAAGAGATACCAAAGGATTGTCCAATTATCAGCTGGAGTGGCAGTTGAAAAGTTCTCACTATAGATGTTGAAGAAGCTATAATTCATTGCTTCAACATAAGGAAATGAAGAAAAAGTAAGCAATGGAGGGTAATAATGATGTTCTGAAGCAAATAAATTCCTTCCAATCCCATTATTCAGTATAATCATCAGAGAAAAAGTAAAATTTTCATGAAAATTAATTCTGCCCATTATTTTTGTCTTAGTGCAATCAACTCAAAAGCAAATGTATGATAGTCTCATGAAATTCGATCACAAAACATTGTATTTTATACAATATACAACATACAACATATGGCCCCATAAAGTTGCTATAATGATTAAATTAGCAAAATGCTTAGACCACCATCTGGTCCAATATAAGCACTGTGCATCAGTTTGTTTATTGAATATTTATTTTTAAAAGTCAGTAGTAAACATGTATTTGTAACAAAATTAAATAATTACTATTTTATTAAGATCAAAGTAACCTTTTGGATTTATATAAATGAGTAAATTTAAAATTATACAAATGATACAAGCTATGATTTTTAAAAGTAAAACAGTTGAATTTTACCACAATTTTATTAATTTATTTATATTAATCATTTAGCATATTGAACTTTTTAACTGGTAACAGGAACATAAACTTTCCTTTTTTTTTTCTTTTGTTTTTTTGGTACTGGGAATTGAACTCAAGGGTGCTTAACCACTGAACCACATCCCAAACCCTTTTTTTAAATATTTATTTATTTGCTTTAGTTGTACACAATGCAATGCATTTATGTTTACGTGGTGCTGAAGATCGAACCCGGGCCGTGCACGTGCTAGGCAAGCGCTCTACCACTGAGCCACAACCCCAGCCCCATGAGCCACAACCCCAGCCCCCCAACCCTTTTTTTAAATATTTTGTTTAGAGACAGGGTCTCACTGAATTGCAAGTGCCTCACTAAGTTGCCGAGGCTAGCTTTGAACTTGTGATCCTCCTACCTCAGCCTCCTGAGTTGCTGGAATTACAAGCATGCCCCACCATGCCTGGCATCATTTTTATTATTTTGTATAAATAGAGAAATTTTCAAACTCAATAAATGATGGTACATTTGACATATAGATATAACAGTTATAAAAATGGTACACATAGAACTCACATTTTGAAACATACAGATATGAAATAAATTAATGCATTTTTTCTTCGTTAAACAATTATTTCAACTTTGTGTATCAACTATGAAATCAACTGAGTATCAGACATGGATAATAAAACCATAAGGCACTTAGTAATAATTAATATACTAAATACTATGTGAGGCCTTTGTGGAAAATTACAAGATACTTAATATTATTAAAAGACAGAAAAATTATATGAGTGAATGTAGATCTATACTGTTTTATGCATGAAAAACTTAATATCATGAAGATGATAATTCTTCCCAATACAATCTATTAATTCACTGAAATTCCAATAGCAAAATAAAATCTCTTTTTACAGGAAACAGATCAATGCTTCTAAAAGTAATGTGAAAAAAAAGTAGGGGGAACCTTTTATATCACCTGTCAAGATAGCTTGAACATGCATAGTAATTTTTAAATGTTTGAGCCTGAACCATCCCCATCACCTCATGGGGTCCTCCCAGTTAGGATGAAGGTCTATATAGTTCAACTAAAAATATAAAACCAATGATTTAGATTCATCCATCAGGATATAAAGGACAGTAGTCACAAGAAAATCAAGAAAAGCAAGGAGCTTGGAGACCGTGCAGAGAATCTGACAGATGTATAAAGGAATTCTAACTTCAGTCAAATCAAATGAGCAGGGTACATGGAAACAGTGCAAACTTTTGAGCAAAGTGCTGAAGTCTAGAATGGCATACAACATTTATCATTAATATTGAAAACAAAGTAGCTGGGTGTGGTGGCACATTTCTGCAATCCCACGGGCTCAGGAGATGGGAGGATCACAGGTTCAAAGCCAGCTTCAGCAACTTAGAGAGCTGGTAAGCAACATAGTGAGACCCTGTCTCAAAATTAAATATATATATATATATATATGAATAAATAAAAACCAGTGGGGATGTAGCTCAGTGGTTAAGCGCCCTTGGGTTCAAACTCTGGTGCCCTTACCTCCCCCAAAATGAAGTAAGTAAGGCTTTTAAATTGGGAATAGTAGCATTTGAAACATTTTCAAAATCCACAATTTGGAACAATAACAACAAAACCATTAATTAAGTGAAAAAGTATGTACCAGAGTTGGGAGATTCAATTTCCCACAGTGTTGTTGGATAGGGGTACATAGGAGGATTAGAGGAACACTAGAATGGTCAAAGGGAAGGGAGGGGAAGGGAGGGAGCACTGGGACAGGGAGGGGGGGGAGGAAAGAAAAAAAGAAAAGGTGGTTGAATGAGATGGATATCATTATCCTAAATGCATGATTGAAGACCTGAATGGTACGAATATACTTTGTATACAAACAGTTGTATGTAAAAAGATGCTATATATGTTCATTATGAATTGTAATACATACTACTATTATAAATTAAAATTTAAAAAAAAAAAAGAATAGCTAAAAGCAAAACAAACAAACCCTAAGTGTGTCTATTCTTTCTACTTCAGTACTTCTTAGGACATTATCACCAGATTATCACTAATAGGTATGTACCTTGGTAAGTTCATTTTTTTGAAAGCAATTTGCTAATTTCATACATACTTTTCCTACTTGTGTTTATAGAATTAATGACTAAACATAATTTCAAACTTGAATCTAATCAAATTCAAAATATATTAAAATTAATTTTGATAACACAGAAAATGATATGCATATAAATGTTTATACATGTACATAAAACAATATATATTATTCAAAATGGTTCAGAGGGTCCACACAGAGTCCTATCATCATGTGTGCATTTAAGTCTTTTCTATTGGTAAAATATACATACCAAAAGTTAGCATTTTAGCCATGTTTAATTGTATGATTCAGTGGCATCAAGTACATTCATATTGTTGTACAAACATTTGGTTTAGTTTAGTTTTTTTTTTTTTTTTCTGTACCAGGGATTGAATGTAGGGATGCTTAACAACTGAGCCACATCCCCAGCCCTCTTTATGTTTTATTTAGAGACAGAGTTTTGCTCAGGGCCTTGCTAAATTACTGAGGTTGGCTTTGAATTAGTGGTCCTCCTACCTCAGCCTCCTGAGCTGCTGGGATTACAGGCATGTGCCACCACACCCAGCTACATTTAGTTTTTAATAAAGGTAACCATATAAATCATGGAAAAATGGAAAGCTAAATCCTCTATCGTTTAAAAGGCAAAAGTGTGATACATGTTTTTAATATTTCTAATGAGAAGAAAATATATCTTTATGACTTCATTATGGATTTGTTAAATAAGAGATTAAAAAAACCCCACAAACTTTAAATCAAAATATTAATGAACTTGAGTGCCATAAAGGAAAGAAAAAGAAGATATATTTTCTACATTAAATATACTACCAACTAGAAAACAAACAAAATCAAAGACTAGGAAAATGTGTTTGCAATATAAATAATTGAAAGGGATTGTGTCATAGTATATACCAAGTAGTGTATATGTGACTCAAAATCAAAATAGAAAAGAGAAAAATCCAATAGAAAAATGAGCAGAGGATATTAAGAAATCACCATTTTTGATGACTGACATTTGGGTGTTTATTATATTAGTATCTGAATATTCTTGCCTTTTTAGGTGGCTTCATAAAATATTGTACAAGAAATGATTATACTAACAAAGTGATGGATAAAGGATAAGAAAATAAGAGGATTGATAAAGCAAATAACATTTAACCAACAAGATTTTTAGAAAAGAAAATATCTAAATGGATTAGAGAAAATTATAAAGTAAAGCATCAAAAGAGAAAGAAAAAAGAGTATGAGAGAAACAAGACACAGACAGAAAGTCAAGCAGACCTGGGCTGTATTGGGGCCAGAACAAAGAAAACAACAAGATAAGTGATCAGACTTTTAGTCTCATCCTAAGAAATCCATAGGTTTCCATAGTTCTTTGGTTTGCATATGCATCTAGAGAACATACAAGAGAAAATGATCATTTATTTAAACTGAAGAATAAATATTACAAAATAGGCATAGAAACTATGATGAAGAAGAAACATGAGGAAGGACTTGTTGTTACAGATATCACTGCATACTCTAAAGTCACTGATTTTGAATCTTCTGGCACTGCTTTATAGAGAGACAAATGTTACAAATTATCTACCTAGCTGAGTCTACCATTTTTAATTGGGACAAAAAGAGAATTTTCCATAAGTGCCATAGAGAAGACCTCCACTTGTACTATTTGACCAGACCCAGATTATATACCCACCACTACATCCTATTCCCAACAAGACTATTATTACTAGTTTACATTATATTCCACTGTGTTTGGGGGCAGAACTTACTTGGGCTTAGAAAAACTACTCTTCTTCTTCTTCAACAAATGAGATATCTCTAACAGGATGGAGATAGTAAGCATTCCTTACATCATATTTCTCACCATGAGGACAAAGAAAAAGCAAGGTAACAAGATAGTGAATATAGAAATGTATACCAATATTATTTAAGAACATGATATATAACAAAAAAGTAGAAAAAATATATTAATGAATAGTAGAGATAGAATCTATAATACACCTGGAAGTAAATAAAAGTGGGTCCTCTTACAATCACAAATTAACATTGATTCCATTAGGAATCATTATTTACATTTAATTGTGAAAACAAAACAACAAAAATCTTCAAAATTCTTGAAAAACCTCATATAAAAATTAATGGCAGAGAAGACTCTAATCATGACTGACAGCTGAAAATTTATAAAACAAAGGATAATTCTTTTTTATAAAATCAAGTAAGCAAACTATATCACAAAACCAGTCAGTTCAGAAATAGAATTAAAAATAAAACAAAGCAATTCAAAACTGTTCAATTTTTATAAAATAATAAATGCTCTGACAAATTGACAAGAAAAGCACCTGTAATTCAATAAAAAATGTAAACAGACACTTAACTGAGATACCATTCTGGAAAACCAACAGACATGTGAAAAGATGCTCAAATTCTCCCATAATCATGGAAATGCCAACTATGTTAGCAATGAAGTATCATTCTGCCTATTAGAATAGCTACTTCTAGAAAGAGTCACCGTTGTTGATGGTAACTGAGGAAAGAGGTACTCTAAAAATAGTAGTAAAAATGTTCTTAAGTCATAATAACTTCAAAGTATCAGTTATGTATTTCAATTTTGTATTTTAATTTTGGTTGTTTAAAACCACACAAATGCAAAAAAAAAAAAAATGAACTAGTTACTCAGCTATGTAACAGTCACTTTTGAACCTGGCTTAGGTTGACATAAGTTTCCATTTTATAATTTTTTTTCTTTTAACCTTAATTTCTTCAATATTCCTTGTTGTGTTTCTTGAGCTTTCTATTGGATTCATTTTAAAAAGTATCTTGTTTTCTGTGATGGTTTCATCTATTCTACTAGTTCATTTCTTAATTGTGCTATCTCAATTTTCACCTTGTACTCCTATCTTGTCACTTCTTCCCCAAGCTCTTGTATTTCTACCTTGTAACTTAAGTCAGAAAACTGAATTTTCTTGAACATTCATTACAAAATTTTGGGTTACTCTTTCTGTTCTGTAGCAAATGTTTCTAATGGGTGTTTATCATGTGTTATTCAATGATAATTGTTTTGATTCCATAATTTATAGTATTTGTATAGCTGCTGTGTTACTTTGCTTTTAATTATAACTTTTTAAAAATTTGTATTTTCTGAAACTACCAATTTGCAAGAAGCTCCTATATTTGGGAAGGCCAAGGTAGAGAGGTTCTATAATAATTGAGTTTCACAACAGAAAGGTATTATTTTTTCCAGTTCCTTCCTAGATGTCTCTACACATTCTACATAGATTACATTGCACTTATTATTACTGTAAAGCAAAATTCTATCTACTGTAGATACATTTATCTACTGTAGATAAATGTGTGTGCATGTGTGTCATCCAACTCACATATAGACAACACTCACACCCACTGACTTCCTCTTTCCCACCCAAACACACATTCCTATATGTGGTTTCTGGAGTGATTAATATTGCTTTTGCAACTCAGAGTATGTTTCATGCATTTAGGAAATACACTTAATGATGAATAGTTTTGTTGCAACTGGTTTCTTAATACTGAGATCTATCCTTGGCTTTCCTCACTATCCTTCTTATGATTTCCAGTTTTGGTATTCCATAAAAACATCTCAAGGGAGGAGAGAAGATGGCAGCATACAGGAAAGCTACATTTCATGTTGTACTGTGCCTCAGGACCAAAGCAGCAAGTGTACAGCTTCTCCGTAAGGTGAGTGAAAGAGGAATTTCACTAAAATTCAATATTAAGCATTCAAAATGGCTTAGGGAGTCAGAAATGTGGGTACAATAAACAAAGAAAGAGATAACATTGTTGTGGTGTGAACTAATCAATAAAATTAACAAGAGTATAAGTTATAGGTTATAGATTAGTAAAGAATATAGATTATAGATATAAGATTTTGATAAGTAAGATAAGGTAAGACAATAAGTGTTATAAGATTAATGATGTTAAAATACCTTAGCCTGCTCTAGTTGTAGTTGTAAAAGAAAATAAATAATAATATAGTGGTATAATCATGTAGATTTGCATAATATATAAACATAAGATTAAGATTTAAAGATGTTAGTAATAAAATGAGAAGTGTGTGTGTGTAAGGTCCCATAGGCTAAATATAGTCATAAGTAAATGTTAAGATAATATAGAGATAACATTGGTTAAGATACAAGATAGTTATAGCTGCATAAGACAATTATAAAGCAAGAACTGTCATAGACAGCCCTAAGACTCCATTTTGCTGCCTTCTATAAAAAACTGTTACAAGATCTGTTTCTGAAAAACTGAAATGAAAGCTGTTTTCTTATGAAAAATATATTGTCTTCTGTACTTTGCACCCGACAAAATGTACTCAACCCAGGATATGGTGGTCTTGGTGACCTATATGATTTTGAAGTAGATTCTCGCCCCTGCTAACCACCTGCTTGAACCCAGGATATGGCTGTCTAATACCTGTTCAAACCCAAGATGCAGTTGTCTGAGTTGCTCTGCTAACTTCTTTTCTAGTTTCTGTGATTGGCTTGCTTGTATGATACCAAGGAAAGTCCCTGAGCTATAGTTTTCATCCTTAAATTCTCAAGACAGAGGCCAGGAAATTGTTGTTCTCCCACAGAGCTTCAGTCTCTATGGAAAACAGTCCCTGCCAGGTAATAAAGCTCTCTATTTTGTTTTAAATTCAGACTTTGAGTGTTTTCTGAGCGTCTCCCTATAACAACATTGGAGCCCACCCAGCTGGCACATGGGCACCAAAAGCGGCAGCAAATGTGGCACTGATTTACCACAAGCAGAGGTAGAACACAGATAAACATGGATTTGGTACAGAAAAACCCACAATCAAAAAAAGCTGTCGGAATTTGGCTGATCCAGAGGATGTACTATACACTGGTGCATGCAAAGTACACTCTATCTCAACTGGCTGCAGAGAGCTCAGGCAGGAGCCTTGGTGGGCAATCACACTGCCACATCGAATAAACGGAGATCAGTAAAAACACTGGCTCGCCCTGCAGGCAACTACCAAGTGGCCTAGGGTGTGCCTGGCAGAAAGTGAGTGAAACAGGTGTGGAAAGTACTGTATCCAGGGAGATTAGAGTCAAAAGGGCATGGGGAACCCAACTTGCTTCTTCAATGAATCTGGCAGCTCATTAGGCCAGCTGAAGTGGGTGGAGAGTCTGAGCAGACAGGGTTGAATGCACTTGGGGAATAAGCCATGAAATGTTGTGCTCCTTGGCAGCAATGTGTGGAATATTAGTTCCCCTGCCCCAAGATTGGAATTCTTGGGAGGCTCCTGAGATGCAGACCTGCATCAGAGTTCTTGTGACAAGAATGAAGTGATCATCTCAATAGATGCGGAAAAGCCCTTTGATAAAAGTCAGCCCCTATTCATGTTAAAAGTGCTGGAGAAGCTGGGGATCAAAGGAACTTACCTCAATATCATAAAGGCCATTTATGACAAACCAAAGCCCACCACATACTGAATGGAGAAAAATTAAAAGAATTTCTTTTAAAATTAGGAACAAGACAAGGCTATGTACTCTCTCTACTCCTATGCAATATAGTCTTCAATACATTAGCCAGAGTGATTGGCCAATAAAAGGAAATCAAAGGAATACAAATAAGAAATCAAACTATTTCTGTTTGCCCATGACATGATCCTATATCAAGAAGACCCAAAAAATCCACTGGAAGACTTCTAGAGCTTATAAATGAGATCAACAAAGTAGCAGGATACAGGATCAACACACATAAATCAATAGTTTTCCTATAATCTAACAGTGATTCAGCCAAGGAAGAAATCAGGTAAACCATCCCATTCACAATAACCTCAAAAAATTAACATATTTGAGAATTAATCTAACCAGGGATGTAAAAGAACTCCACAATGAAGGTTATATAACTTTTAAAGAAAGAAATTGAAGAAGACCTTAGAAGTTTGAAAAACATCCCATGTTCTTGGATAGGCAGAATTAATATTGACAAAATCGCCATACTACCAAAATCAATATATATATATATATATAGCTGGCCTATATATATATATTCAGTACAATTCCCATCAAAATAACAATGATATTTTTCACAGAATTAGATAAAAATAATTTTCAAATTCATTTGAAAGAATAAGATACCCCGAATAGCCAATGCAATACTAAGCAAGAAAAATAAAACAGGAGGCATCACAATACCTGATCTGAAATTATACTACAGAGCTATAGTAACAAAAACAGCATGGTATTGGCATCAAAATAGACATGAAGACCAATGGAAACAAGTAGAAGACACAAAGACAGATCCACACACCTACAGCCATCTGATATTTGATAGAGGTGCCAAAAATATATCTGGAGAAAAGACAGCCTTTTAAAGGTGCAGGGAATGCTGGATAGCTATATGTAGAAAAATGAAACTAGAACCCTATGTCTCACCCTGCACAAAACTCAAATAAAAATGGATCAAAGACCTAGGAATTAGACCAGAAATCTTGCAACTTCTACAAAAAAACATGGAGTCAACACTCCATCATATAATTGTTGGAACCAACTTCCTTGACACAATCATATAGTTATTGGAACCAACTTCCTTAACAAGACACCAACAGTACAAGAAATAAAACCAAGAATCAGTAAGTGGGATGACATAAAACTAAAAAGCTTCTGCACTGCAAAGGAAATGATTAAGAGCATGAGGAGAGAACCTACAGAATGGGAAAAATTCTCGCCCACCTACTCTTTCAGTAGTGATTAATATCCAAAATATACAGATAACTCAAAACACACGAAAGAAAGAAAGAAAGAAAGAAAGAAAGAAAGAAAGAAAGAAAGAAAGAAAGAAAGAAAGAAAGAAAGGAAGGAAGTAAGGGGGGAGGGAGGGAAGGAAAAAAGAATGATAACCTAATCAACAAATAGGCAAAAAGAACTAAACAAACACTTCTCAGAAGAAGAAACACAAATGGCCAAGAAACATATAAAAAATGTTCAACAATCAGGGACATTCAAATCAAAACTACACTAAGATTTCATCTCACTCCAGTCAGAATGGCAATGATCAAGAATACTTGCAACAATAAATGCTGGCAAGGTTGTGTAAAAAAAGGCACACTTGTACTTTGTTGGTGGGACTTCAGACTAGTACAACTTCTCTGGAAAGCACTATAAAGACCCCTCAAAAAATTAGGGATGGAACCCAGCTACCCCACTCCTTGGTATTTTCCCTAAAGATCTAAAATTGGCATACTACAATGATAGAGCCTCCTCAATGTTTATAAAGTGCAATTCATAATAGATAAATTATGGAAACAACCCAGGTGTCCATAAGTAGATAAATGGATTAAGAAATTGTGATTTATATCTATCTATCTATATCTGTATAGATATAGATATATCTATACAGGTATAGATATAGACATATAGAGAGATAGATATAGATATTATATATAATGGAGTTCTATTTGCTCATAAAATAGAATGAAATGGTAATTATCAGTAAATTGGATGGGAATAGAGAATATTGTGCTAAGTGAAATAAACCAAACTCAGAAACTCAAAGGTTGAGTGTTTTCTCTCTTACATGGAAACTAGAGTAAAACAAAGGAAAGGAGGAAGCAAGGATAGGGTAACATAAAGACAAGATCTATTGTGTAAGAAGAAGGAGATCAAAAGGCAGAATAGAGGGGTGGCTAAGGGGAGGCAATGCAGAATGAATTCTTTAAAGTCGTGTTATGTGCATATGTAAGTGTACCACAGAGAACTTCATCTTTATGCATAAGTAGGAAGAACCAATCAAATATAAATAAATAGACAAGCAAATGTAAGTCTACTAGAGTAGAGGAAGGAGAATGGAGAAGGTAGGGAGGATGAGAGGGAAAAGAGAAAGTTTAAATGGGGTATCATAAACTGAAATCAAATTCCATACATGTATGAATTGGTCAGGATGAACACAACTATTATGTATAACTACAAAGCTCTAATAAAAAAAAAAAACCCTCAAAGTTTGCTTCCTAGTTTTGTAGAAAACAGTTTCTGTTTTCCTTTCTTTTGTCCTTCTGGTTGGTTTCCTGGAGATTGGGAATGCTGTCTTAATCCATGACATTAATGCCAGAAATTAATGTTATTTTATGTATATATTATTCACTCTTATTATTTATGTATTTTTCTATTTTGTTATTTAATAATAAAGTATTTTAAAGGGATCCTGTGATAAAGAAATAATTAAAACCCAATGAAAAGGTTAGGTTTGTTTCTTCTCATTCTGCTAAAGAGTAAACAAAAGGAAATAATATCTGATGATTCTCTACTATTATTAGTCAGGATATGGTAAGCTATCCTGTCAAATAAAAATAATCCCAATAACTCAGTGTATCAACATTAAAATGTGTATCTCTTGCATACATTTTATGGCCAACACAGCTGCAAACAGTGTCTCAAGAAATCCAGCTGATGGAGTGTCTTCCATCTTGCAACAACAGCAAAGGAAGCACATGTCATTCTTTGTTACCATGGAAAAGGAAAATGAACTAGAGATTTGGATGGTGGCATATGATCAGACTTGGAAGTAGCATATATCATTTCTGTACTTGTGCCTTCATTCCTTTGTCTGTAACACAGTGTTTTGGATGGCTGATAAATGTAGCCCTCCTGTGTAGTCAGGAACAAGATAATGAATATGGATTGGATGAATGCAGAGCATGATCTCTGTGATAGTCATCATGTATCTTTGCTATATTATCACACCCAATCTTAATAAAGAAAGTATGATAGTGACTGTGATCCATCAATGAAGAACCTGAGACTCAGAAAAGTTTAATTCACCTGAAGCCAAATAGCTTCAGCAAATTGTAATACAGAGTTCATTACTTAATAAACACAAACACTTACATACACAGATACACAGATGTGTATATTACATATCTACTTCCTTCTCTCTCTCTCTCTATATATATATATACATATATGTATATATGTATGTATATACACAAATATATAGTTTAGAGATAGAATGTTTAGAAACACTGCATTAAGCCCCCTTTGAGATTATTAGTTTTATTAATTGAAAATCAATTATTCTTAAAGAAAAATGGTCATAACCCTAAAATAGAATTTCAACACATATTTTAGAATTATAGCAAATGTAAAAGTAAGAATTATTACCCTAGACATAGCAATAATATAATGATTCATACATTTTAGTTACTTTCACCTGTTATTTTAATTTTGTTAGTCAAAAAATATTAGCATTGTGATAATCTTCGTCATAGTTGCATTCTTTCCAATGGGCAAAACAGTTTATATGCCTATTTCTTCTATTTTTAAACTTTTTAATGTCAATTTAGCATTTAGTATTTCAGCTGTCACAGATGTCCATTTAACTGCCTGAACAATTTAAAGAATAATTATTAATTAAACACTATTTCCTATGATAGTAATAAAAACTTGCAAAGCTGTAAAACAAAATAAGGTATCTAAGGAAATTTGAAATTTAACAAAATACCTTTAAAAAGAGTAAAAGAAAGCAGTATCCATCAAAAGAAACTTCCTTGGCATTTCAGAGGTAGATATGACAACTAAAGAAGTAGAATTGATATACAGGGACATTACATTTGCCCCAAATTGACAGATTAACATCATTTTTAAAACATGATATTGACTCATGTGCCCAAACTATAATTTATAAATAATTTTCCTTATTTTTAATGGTATTTTGGCATTGCCTATACCTCCAAATTTTATTGAATACAGCAAGACAAAGAGGAAATTTGAAGTTCTTCCATGGTTTAGTACTTTTGTGGTCCCTATTCACGTCTCACATTCGATGGATCTTCATTTTTCTGAAATTTTAAAGGTATTCATTTGTTTTGCATATAATTCTTTCTATTATCTGGCTTGGAAAGCATATGAAGTGCTGATTATATTGATATTCTGTTTGAAAAAATTAATGAAATATCAGTTTCTGGGCTAGGTTCTTGCTCAGCAGTAGAGTGCTCACCTAGCATGTGTGAGGTTCTGGGTTTGATCCTTAGCACCACATAAAAATAAATAAATAAAATAAGGTTATTGTGTCCAACCACAACTAAATGTGTATATATGTGTATATGTATATATATATATATACATATACATTTATATATATATATATCAGTTTCTGATAAAGTATTATTCAACACAAAAGCAAATATAATTGAATATGTAATTATATTAATCAATTGATTTGTTTCTTTTCAAATATTTATTGAATATTGATAATATGCCTGATACTGTTCTGAATTGTGAGAATAAAAAATATCTTCAACAGGGAATTTATGTCATTTTGTATCCTTTGATTGTTCAAATTAAGTATCAACAAATTAAGGTCTAGTGGGACAATTGTCATACATTGTGAAAATAATTTAATGGAATTCTGATTTGTGGTATTTCAGTTACTTTTACAATCTCCTAAACAAAGTCTACAAAAGTAGATGAACATAATTAATCTTTTCTTTTATTACTTTAACCATTTACTGTTTTTTTACTTTAGGCTAAACAATCAGATAAAAAGTTTAACTCAATAATGGGTAATCATCTTAATCTGCATAAATAAAATGTAGACTGCATGTTTTGGGTTACCTAAAATAAAATAAATTATATATCCATATCATATTCAATGCAATGTTTTTATTTTGTTGAATTAAGAAATTTACTTATTATAAGTTTTCTCCCATTAATTCAAGAAACCCCCCCAGCTACATTGAAGAATTTATGCTAGATAAAATACAATCCAAAAAGTAACTACCTTTTATTTTTTTCAAAATCCATAATTTCCCTTTTGCAGAAGCTCGAGTAAATGAGTGTTTTGAGAACTGGAATAAGTATGCTCCCCTAAGTGTAAGTCAAAGGAAGAAATTTTAGCTCCTGTTTTATGCAAGGGTCCAAAGAAATTCTTTGTTTCTCTAAAAGAAATTTTATACACCACTGGACCATATCATGACATAGTCATATTTGAGTTTTAAAAATCTTACTAAAATGGGAACTGTCATGAAGTTATAAGGGGTTGGGGTCTTTAGCCCCCCTGTACCCGGGATGGACCTCTTTTGTCCAGCAAAAGAGGCCAGAGAGGCCTACCCCAACGAAGAGACTACATTGGGAAAGTGAAGGCCGCCAGAATTACCTCTCCGCCCTCAAAGGACACAGGAACATACCGGGGAGTCCAGTCAGTCAATGGTCAGCGCTGGAACTCGTTTATTGAAAAGGTGCACAATGCTTTATAGTGGACATCAACCAATCAGTAGGGCGGTTTCCGTTCTCACAGCCACGCCCACTGCTCAGCCTAGGTCCCGGTAACAGGGTGTGCTAATGTGGCAAGCAGCCAGAAAGCCAGAGCTTTTCCATTCCCTTGCAGACAGTGTCTGGAAGGTCCCAACAGGAACTATGCCTACAATATGTGTATGGCAAACTATTAAATTTTCACATATTGCTTGAAGAACAGTATGTTATTCATGGATAGCAGGTGGCTTAGATTCATGCAGTATTTTAACATTGTGGTTTAAATTTCAATTTTAACAAACTGTTCTTCATGTAGTGAAAGTTTTGTACATGCTAATTCTGAAGGGACTCACATGAATAATCACAATATACATTTTTTTGTAAGAATGGGTGTTACTATTTTATTATCCAGTGTAGTTAAAAAAGCCTAACAAACCATCATAAATTATATAGTGCTATTATTTAAATTGGTATTTTAAAATATTTTTCTGATAATTACATACAAGTGGGATTGTGAATAAATTGCTTTATTTATGTAAACTGTCCCTAGTCATATTGTTAAATGTATCATAGACTTCCAAGGATACTAATGAGTTTACTATTCTATTAGCTATGTAATTGTGGTAATATTAACATTGAGAAAAAATAACTCACAGTAAAAATTTATAATCTTATGTAAAAATGTACTTAAAAGCTTCTGTATGATTTAGGCATTATTGTAGAAGAACATGCTTCTTAAATATTTTTTACTTTCAAAGGGTTAATTCAATGGGACCAGATAGAATACTGAGGAACTAAAAATTAGTCATAAATTCCTTTTGCTATTGTTTAAAATGCCATTATGTACAGAGTGACATTTAGCATTTTTTATGCCAGCAACATTCAAGCATTTTACAATTCCCATTTCAAATGTAGAGGAAAATAATATTGTGAAATACTTCATACATAGTCACAGAAATTAAGATTGTTTATTCTTAAAAATAAAATAATAGAAAATAATTAGTGAAAATGGTGAGGTAGATAACTCTAATAGCTTGTTCATTAATTCCTCATTTCCACAACCTTATCTCTCTAAGCCATGCTAAACTTAAACTTCAGTTCCACTAATGAACTTGCAGTTTCCCAAATACATTTAAATGCCTAGGAGAATTTACACTTAACTGTCACTTCACTGTACTCATCTGGACCCCAAGTCTTGCGTTATTTATTTTATATTGACCCTCTGGTCTACCATTATCTCACCATCTTCCCTGTGAGATAACTGCTCTTAAACAAAAAAATTATAGCATGCTCAACAATAGCACAGTATATTTCAAAGATAAGTACCTGATTATTGGTAAGGAACTGAATGACCCAATGAGCATTCTATCTAATTTAATAAGTTAGAATTTCTCCTAATTTCTTAAGTAAGCTAAACAAATATAGGTACATGTCATTTAACTTTGCAGAAGAGAATACTGAAAACAATAGGGAAAACCTGGTAAGGTAACCCTCTCAGCAACTAAGGAGTTTTAGGCAAGAGATTCACAAGTTCAAGGCCAGCCTGGGCAACTTAGTGAGACCCTGTCTCAAAATAACAAATAAAAAGGGCTGGAGATGTAGCTCAGTAGTTGAGCACCTCTGGGTTCAACCCCCATTACTACAATAAACAAACAAACAAAGGATAATGAATACAGGAATTGATAATCTTTTACCTTAGTTTGCTTTATTTCTTGATCCCAACAATTTTACTGCTGAGTCTTCGCGTATTTCTAAACACCTATTCTAATGCCATCAAATTGTGTTCTGGATTATAAAATAAGAGGGAAAGCATCCCAAAATGCTTCAATAATTTAAAAACTTCTATTTTTAGGATGATGTACAGACAGCAGTAAATGACTAATCAAAGTGATTTGCAAACTCAGAAACTATTCAAACCATCTATTAGAAGGAATATTTGAAAAAATAAAGAAAAGAAAGAGAAAATGAGGAAGTGAGAAAGGAAGTAAGATTGATCTAATTTATCACATAAACAAGAATACAAAGATGATATACACACATACTGAAGGTCATGGCCAACCACTAGGGATTTGGAATGTTCTAAATCTCTGTGACAGGAAGTGATAGGAATGGAAGTGATAGGGGCGTTCTGTTTGCTTCACTGGGCGGAAAAAAAGTATAGCCTTCAAAGGAGGTTGCAATTAAGAGCTGGTCATCAGGTAATGTTCCATAGTTGGAAGGAGTGCACACTGGGGAAGTCTCAGAGGAGGGAGGCTGTAATGATGGAAAGAGCTGAAGCTATACAAAATACGAATTCCTGGGCAGTGTGAGCTTTCAGGGGATGTGAACCTAAAAGTAGAAGGCTGCTAGGAAAATGAAGCCCAAGGAAATTACTCAAATTTTAATTTATTTTCATATTTACCTTCCCATAATAGGCCTGCTTTTAGTACTTTGGCTGCAAGTGCCTTTTTATTGCCTGAGATCCATTTTTGAGTAGTGAGAAAAAATGAATTAAAAGACAAAAGGTCTGTCTCAGGTTGGAGGAACAGTATGAGCTCAGAACAAATTCAGATTAGGACTCTAGCCCCAGCTTTACTACCTGTCAGTCTTGTGAACCTAAGAAAATGCAAGTTCATCACCTGCCAAATGAAATTGGTAAGCCCTATCTTGAAGGAATGTATGAAATACATATAGAATACATGGCAAGATGACTTGAAAGTGTTGCCGAATGTTTAAAGGATAGCATTTATTTGTATCCCAGACGAAACCACCCATAACACTATGTACATTTTAAAAAATCCAGATGTCAGAGAATATGGAATACTCCTATACAAAGGAGACTGAATCAGGCAAAAATTCTCCCTAGTAAGTAAAATGGTAAATTTGTCCTGTGAGAGCACTTAGAGTGTAAGGGTATCTTCTCCAGTTGGACAACTCAGGCTCCTAGAATTAGCATCTAGGCACAAGTACATCCCTCCCAAGTGTCCTTCCATATAAACCATTTCTATTTACATTCATTATACTCTTTAAAAAATTTTATCCCTCACTTAAAATTTGTTAAATTTCACTCAAAATAGCCTAATTAAACCTTTAACCTTTTAATGCAATGGGATCTAACTCTCCCAGTTCATGGCAAAAAGTGCCAATGTAGTGGCTCCTGTACATCTTACCTCAAGGGATTATTACCCTTATTTCTCAGAAATTCTTGAGAAAAAATGTGCATACCCAGTTTGCAAACTGTGTTCATCAGCACTGAAGAGTCCAGGGAACCTTTCTTTCTTGCTCAGGTGAAGATTTGTCTCTTGTTTATCCACAATCCCAAAGCAAAGTATTGGGCAGTTTTCTATTATAGCCTGGATGTTTTTGTGCCCATGCTTGTCCAAATTCTTATGCTGAACCCCTAATTTCCAATGCAATAATATTTGAAGGTAGTGCTTTTGTGAAGTAATTAGGTTTATATGATATTATGAGGGTGGGCACCCATGTTGAGATTATTTTCCCTATAACAAGAGGGAAAGAGACTAGATTTCTCTCTCTCCTCTATGTGGAGCCACAGCTAGGAAGTGGCTATTTTCAAGACAGGAAGTGTACACTTAGCGGGATCCAAATATGCTGGCACCTCGAATTTGGGCTTCCTAGGCTTGAGAATTGTGGGAAATAAATGTGTTTTGTTTAAGTTTCCAGTCTATGGTATTTTGTTGGGGCAGCCCAAACAGATTTATAGGTCTTTGTTTCTCAACTCTGAGGTATACCATCTGAGAGCATGGAATTTACTCACCACTTCCACAGCTTCAACTAACCTAACACCCAGCTTAAATAAAATTTATGTCCCACTGAGGACTCACAGTTCCCTAAAGCCCAAAACTGCATGCTCAGGAAATTTCCACTTAATTGCTCTCATAAGGAATACTCTCATTCACACTCATTCCTTTTTTCTTTACCTCTAAGTTATATAGGTCAGTTCAGCAACTTTCATGTATGATTATATCTCATAGGCTCAAAAAAATTCTATAAGCAGAGGCTGAGTCTGCTTCATTTCAGCATCCTATTCTACCACAGACACTTCCAAACAGCATATGTTCAATTAATGTTTGGCGAATGAGTCAAGAAACACAAAGACTATTTTGTAAGATTTAATTTCTTCTACATTTTTAATAAGCCAAGGAAAGTTTAGAACATTTAATTCCATAAAACAAAAGACCAAAACAATTATACAAAGCCAGGATTGATGAGGTTGTAATTTTTTTTTCCCTACAGTCTATTAGCTCACTTACTGTGGGGTTCTTTTATATTTTCAAGAAAATCCATATTGTGATGTCATATTTTATTATCTGGATGATGAAAATGACTCAAACTTCAACAGGTGTGAGAGAAGCTGCTGGACATGGGAACTGAGGCCTTGGGAACTTCACTATCTTTGGCAGTAGTTTCAGGCTTGGCTGCATCCATGGTTTGGGATCTTTCTTTCTCATCTTTCAAAGCCTCTTCATAAAGGGTTGGGAAGAAACTAGGAGCAGTCTCATTAATCTTGGCCAAAAACTCCAGGACTTGCATCTTGCTCGTTTCAGCATGAGCTCGGGGACCCCACAGGAATTCATGGCGTGGAGGATCACTGTTGACCACCTGCCTGTACACTAGGTATTTTAGCCTCACCAAATCTTTGGTAATGAGCTTCTTGGGCTCTCCATAGATGAAATGCTTCTTCCCAGGATATACATGCATCATCTTCAGGAATCTCCAGATGTCTTCCTCAGAGGCACAGTCGCCCTTCATGAAAATCATACCCAGGACATTCATCAGGAGACCTGCCTTGGGTAATCCCCTGCCAGCACGAATCCTCCCATTGTTGGGGAGTTTCAGCTTGCTGACAAGGTTGTATGAGTGATTGGTTGAGTCAACTTCCCTCACATCAACTGCAAAAACATCTGCAAGATGGTCACAGGCTCTCTTGAAGATCTCAGCAAACTCATTTTTGTACTTCTGGTTGACAACTTTCAGCATATCTTCCTTAGTAATACGCTGCTTCATTTCATACTTGTAGAGGAGGAACTGCTCCAACAACCCAACCATTCTGGTTAGAGGGTCTTCACAGGAATCATCAGTGGAGAGTGTGGCCTCAGAAGTGCTTTTCCCTTCCTCCTTTTGGCTATTAGAAACTTTATCAGATGTAGTGCAAGAAACACCTTCAGAAGTAGGTGTGGTAGATTGTGCTTTCTCAGGATCCTGGGGACTACTATGTGACTCAGTACCAGGTGGATTCTGGGGGGAAGAAGAGAACCCTTCTGCTGCTGCTGCTGCTGCTGCTGCTTCAAAATCCTCAAAATCCTGAGTATCACTTCGGGCCTGCTGGCGTTTCTCACGGGCAAGGAACTTATTCTTCAGACCTTGAGGCATGATGAATCAGATTAGGGACAATAGGAGGAGTAAGGGCAGGATGGCTGGTGATGCAAGCACCTGGAGGAGGGAAAATGAAATTGTAATAGCACCTTCAGCAGGGAGTTACCGCCATGGCTTTAACTAAGGCCACTTCTGCAGGTTTCTGTGAGAGCACTGCTTTAGGAACGCACAATGATCCCAGTCTAATCAACCTGTCTCCTGGGAAGGCACAGTGAATCTTAGGCTATATACTATCCCTACTGGGGTGTATTGGAGTGGTAGTGGAGACTCTGTTCTGAGGTGTGGGAAGTCATCACATTTATTATCAGACCAGAAAGCCAACATGCCCCTGAGACCCCAGAGAGGAAGTGAAGTATATTCTCATCCTACATTCCTGTCAGAGGTTCCCCAACTGAGAGTTACAAGGAGCCCTCTCTATCATGGGATGCTTGGGTATGCAATTCTCATTTGGAGAACTTGCCTGATGTCCAGGTAATGCCTGGTACATCTCCTTTCTGCTGACTGGTAGCCTAACTCTCATACCAAATACCTCACCTCTCTTAAATTTGATATATAGAAGTGACAGCCTCAGCCTGACAGCCCTATTCTGAGCCCTCAATTGCTAAATACATTGGTGGGGATATGATTCTTTGTTATCTATACAATTGTGAGTGGTCCCTTCAACACTTCCTTTGACCTCTGAATCCTCCCTTTATGCCAAACATCTCTCTTCCTGCTGGCATCTCCTAAGACTCCCTAGGAGGATATGAGGGCACCTCATCTGTGCATGGCCTCCCAAGGCTGAAAATAAGAGACAGATTCTGTGGTACCTTCTTCTTGATGTTTCCCTCAGATATCATGGTTTTCACCTTAACTACTGGAAATACCTAGAAATCCTCTTACTGTGGATCTTATGCCATCCCTTTAGAAAAACTTGGAGAACTTGCCTGATGTCCAGGTAGTGCCTGGTACATCTCCTTTCTGCTGACTGGTAGCCTAACTCTCATACCAAATACCTCACCTCTCTTAAATTTGATATATAGAAGTGACAGTATATGTATATATATATATATATATATATATATATATATATATATATATATATATCTCAACACTATTGTCCCCCATCCCATACCATGGGAGATAATGAATACCAGTTATATGTTAGTACACAGATATCGCAGGCTGCCAGCAGGACCAGGGGTCCCTCAGTTCCTTTCCTTGAAACCTGGCTGTAACTGGGAAGCTTCCCTATGTTGACTGGAGGACCCATGACTCAGTCCCAGGTCTTCACATCCTCGAGAGACACCCACCTCCTTGCGGAAATTTGCCTGATGCCCCTCATTTGGGCTTTCCAGACTTATGATAGGGTCAGGCTCTGTGCCACCTCATTCTTCAGAGATTGGCAATTTCCTTAGAACTCACTCAAGTTTCTGCCCTTGGTTCCCTGTTAAGCATGGTACCCCTTTTGCTGACTGAAGCCACCTCTAGCTCCCCACACACCTCAGGCCAACACTCTTAGTCACCCCCCCCTCCCCCCGCCACCCCGCCATACCAAATAAGAAAGAGAGGCTCACATCTACCTGACTCCATGTTTGCGTCATCTGCAAGACACAGTATCTCCACCTAAGGTTCCTCGCCTTTACTGATTTTAGGGTCACCTTCCCCTACTTCTACTGAGTTAGGACTTCCCACTTTTATTTACCCTCGCCTTCCTGGGACCTTACAGGTGCAAATAAACATACATCTCAGTTAGTCCGCTCTCCTCAGAGCTTCTCAAGACTGGAAAATAAGGGTGAGGCGTTGTGGGGGAGGGGTCAGGGACAATTTTCTGAGGTAGATGATTCTCTCATTCTCAAACTCCTCACCTGGAAGCAGACCAGAGACCGGGACTTCAATCTCCCTTTCGCTGATCTAGCTGCCTCAGACAAAGCCCTTCACCTTCCTCAGGCACCCTCGGAGGAAGTGAGGGTGATCACCAATGAAAGGGCTAAGAGAGGTCTAATGCCAAACTGTGTCTCTAGCGCCCCCTCTGCTCTGGGGTGTATGACTACCTCAGCCTCAAAGAGAATTTTAGATTTTACTGTTAGACTTTTAGGCCCCTCCCTCTGACTTTCCCCCTTACTGCGATGCCCTAGCATTCATAAGTTCCGCCTTGCAGAAGTCAGTGTGAACACATGGCTTTGGCTCCCTAGATCTAAGAGCAAGTGAAGGGAAGAAAATGAACTTCTATTGGTGAGGCTTCCAGCTCAAAGAATGCAGGAGAGAAGTCCCAGTCTCTGGCAATAGTCAAGGTGAGGAGCTTGAATGAGAATGAAAGAGATACCTACTTCAATTTATGTGTTCTCAGTTCTCAGTCAGTATTTACGTACTCATCTTGGCATTGTCATCACACAGACTCAATCTTTCATGGTACTTTTGTTCTGAGAGATTTAATTACTACATGAAAGAAGCTGAGCTAGATTATTTGGTGAGATCCCAATCCTGAAGTTAATTGGACATGGCACATGTAGATGATCATATTGTTACCAATTATTTGTATTTATTCTAACATCTCATTTATTTTGGTTTTCTTATTGTTCTGGTTATGGATTCTAATCCAGAACTTTGGGCAAAAAAATTCTCAATCATCTAAGATATATTTTGTAGTAGTGAGGAGAAAAATTAATAAAAGTACACAAGGTCAACCTTAGCATGACAATGGTGGAATAGCATGGGCTCTAGTTGAATTCAGATCAGTGATCTATCCTAGCTCTATCACTTACTACCTTGAAACTATGAGAATATTGCTAGTTGTTTATCAGCCAGTTCAGTTTTCTAAGCCTTGTTGTGGATTGTAATTTTTTTATCACTCCAAAATTTGTATGTTGAAACTCTAATCTCCAGTGTAACAGGAAGTGAGTCCTTTGAGAAATAATTAGTTTTAAATGAAGTAATGAGGGTGGGGTCTCTATGATGGGGTTAATAGCCTTATAAGAGAACCCACAAAGCTTGTGCTCCCTTTCTTTCCATCATATGAGGATACAGCAAGAAGACAGATGTCTGCAAGTGAACGAGATATTCTTGCACCTTGATCTTGAGCTTTCCAGTCTCCAGAACATCAAGAAATGAATGTTTGTTATTCAAACCAACCATTTTCTGGTATTTTGTTATATAAACCTGAACTGTGCAAAAGCAATTTTGTAGGATCATTGGGATATATGTACTGGGCAGAAAGCCCTTGTCATAATGACTGACAAATATTCAGTATTCAGTGATTGGCAGTTATAATGATTTTTATCCAGATAATCCCACTATCCTCTTAGGTAATTTTTAAAATCCAGGATATGTCAGATAAAATGAAATGCTATCAAAGAACACTGATTCAGCTAAAAATTTATTTTAGGAAGTCAAATTAGATTTACCCTATGAGGGTATCTGCTATTTAATTTGAATGTGTGTGGGGGTTATTCCCATCTGGGTATAACTCAAAGTTCCTAGAATTTTGTCAAGGAACAACTCATTCAGTGCCTCCCAACTACCCTTTAATCCAAACTACCTGTATTTTTCATTTATTTCTCCCTCAAAAAATATAGCCCTCTCTCAGAATTTGCAAAGTAATCCTCAAGATAACTTAATTACACTGCCCTTTCAAAGCAGTAGCATCTATTTCTTTTAGTTGATGGCAAACTGACAATACAGTGACTTCTGTACATCTCACCTCAAAGAAGTAGCACCTTTATTTTTCAGAAGCTCCAGGAGTCAATATGCACAGAACACCTAGTTTATGCATTGTATTCTACTGCATTTAGATAAGGGCAAAGATTTCTTCTATTCTTGTCCATATGGACTGAATTGTATGCCCTCTTCCCCAAAATTCGTATGTTGAACTCCTAAACTCCAGTCCCTCACAGTGTGACTGTATTTGGAGATAAGATCTTTACAAGGATGATTGAGTTAAAATGAAGCAGTTTGGGTAGCCCCCAATAAAGTCTGACTGGGGTGCCCTTATAAGAAGTTATTAGGACATAAAAGAAAACACCAGAGATGAACATACACCAAAATTCCACCCTGTGAAGAGGCAGAAGGAAGATGAACTTCTACAAATCAAGGAGAGAGGCCTCAGAGGAAGCCAATCCTGCTGGCACCTTTATCTTGAAATTATAGCCTTCTGGACTGTGAAAACAATTCTGCTTTTTAAGCTATTAGCTTGTGGTCATTTTTTATGGTAGCCCTAAAAATCTAAAACAGTGCCATTAAGTAGATACTTCTTTGGAATCTATATTATCACAGGCAACCTGATAGTCCTACCCAAAGATTCCGAGAGTACATGGCAGAAGCAGGCTCTGTGCCATCTCTGACTTCTGGAATCTGCAGTACCATCTTATGTTTCTGCACTTGATTACTAGAAAGGACACAGGACACTCTTCTACACTGTCCTAGGTCTCAAAGCCCTAAGGCCCTAGTGAGAGAAGTTGAGGAATGCCACATAGGGCCCTGTCTGTGTCCTCCCAGGGATGACATTAAAATATAGGATTCTTGGGGCTCTGTTTGGGGAAGGGTTGTAACCTTGACACTTTGAAGGACCTCAGTTTCCCCTTTATTTTTTATTAGTTGATTTTAACTGACACAGAAAATAATATATATATATATATATGTATATACATTAATAATCTTCAATGTGATATTTTGATACATGCATACTTTGTATAATGTTTAGATTAAGTTAAATATACATGTGTCCTCACTTACCATTTCTTTTTTTAACTTTAAAAAATATTGTTTGGTTGTAGATGCACACAATACCTTTATTTTATTTATTTATTTTTATGTGGTACTGAGTATTGAACCCAGTGCCTCGCACATGCTAGGCAAGTGTTCTACCACTGAGCCATAGCCGTAGCCCCCTCACTTACCATTTATTTATGGTGAAAACATTAGAAATCCTTTCTTTTTTGAAATGTGCAGTACATAATTGTTTCTGTAGTTATCTTCCAGGGCAATAGCATATCAGAACATCTTGCTCCTAACTGTAACTTAGTACCCATGGATCAATCTTTTTCCACCCCAACCCCCTCTTCCCAGCTTCTGGTAAATGCCATTCTACTTTCAGCTTCTGTATGATCAGCTCTTTTAGATTACACCTATGAGTGAGATCATATGATACTTAAGTGAAAGAAGCCAGGCACAGACTCTTTTGATTCAAGTCATCCAAGTCAAACAAGGCTCTCATGTCCCTGAAATCCCTAAACATTAAGTGATGGGATACTGAGAATAGATAGACTGTTTTTTCTGTGACTCCTTTTGTTATGGGGTATTTGTCTCATCAGTTTATATTCACTGGAGTTTTCATATCAATTTTTATACACTTTATGGGAGGCTACCAGGAAAATGCCACATCACTATAAACTCCTGATTATTTTCCCTCTGTAATCCTTGCAGACAATAGGTTGTTTCCAAGGAGTGATGTGGGATGGAGAAGTAAAAAGCAGAGAGAGAACCGAGGGTAGGTATTGTGCTGTCAGACACAAAACATGCTGATTCTATAACTTCTCATCATCAGCTAGACTGTTTCTTATGTAACTTCTGTTCAAATATACACATTCTCAGGGAAGTGGCTGAGCCAGAAAATTTTGTGATTTATTGACATTGACCTTGTGTATAATTATATTGTCAACCAAAATCTTTTGAGGTTTATTGACACTGACTTTGTGTATAATTATATTGTTAACCAATCTCTCTTTCTTTATTCATACCTTGCATTTATGTTGATATTTTCAGTGCTTATTCCTTGGGCTATGTGTTCCAAAACAGTATTTTGAATTTGAAGTCTTCTTTTTTATCACCTGAAATAGATTTTGAAGTGATGAACAGAAAATGAATAACCAGTACAAGTTCTGCCTCAGGCTTGGAGGAGTACAACAGTGTGGACCCTAGAGGAATACAGAGTCTGAGTCCAGCTCTGTCACTACCAGTCTTGTGAACCTGAGAAAATTCCAAGTTCTTTATCTGCAAAGTTAACATGATAAACTCTAACATGTAGGGTTTAGTAATATGAATATATAATATATACATAATATATATGTACTTCATAATGTTTGAGAATATGAAAGTTCAAATGTCATAGACATGCACATCAGTGGAAATGCTGTTGGGAAACTAAAACCAGTGTTTCCCCATTAGGGCATCTGTTATTTAATTTGGGTGTGGTGTTCTGCTGTAGGCAATTTAAAGTTCCTATTTTGTGTTAAGGACCAACAACCTTCCTCAGAGGTGCTATCCATCCAAATAACTTTTTAAAATTCCTTTTATTCCAAAAATTGAGCCCTCAGAGTTTGACAAATTACAGTCTAAGAACATAACAAAAATTCTCTTAACTGGAACAGAATCTGGATCTATCAGCCCATGATAAGAGCACAGTTCAATGTCTTTTTGGCTTCTCAAAGGAGTATCACCCATATTTCTCAGAAAATCCCTGGATATCATATGTGGGTGCATTGTATTCACCTGCACTAGGGAAAGCACAGACTCCTTCCATTCCTGTACTAGACGGATTCCTTATGGTAACTTACAATTCCAAAGGAACTATTAAGATTTGTTTCCCATTCTAGACATAGTTTCTCAATTCTGAGATTCAACATCTAATGGTCTGACCCTTCAGCATTAATAGCACAGCTTCTTCCAGCCCACAATGAAGCCTCACTTATATTAATTTGCATGCAGACATCTGGGATTCCCTAATGTTCAAAATTCTATTGATGAAAAAAAATTAAAATTGGCCTTCATCTGAAATCTCATCTTCATGATCACTTATTTCTACTTGTTCTGTATCAGTTACTAACTAACCATATTTCTTATAAAATAGCTGCTACTATAGTCTAGAAACTTCTGGGAAGTGGTTGTATCTTCTTCTTTTTTTTTTTTTTTTTTTTTTGTTCTGGGAATTGAACCCAGGGTTGCTCAACCACTGAGCCATATCTTCGGCCCTATTTTGTGTATTATTTAGAGACAGGGTTTCACTGAGTTGCTTAGGACCTTACTAATTTGCTGAGGCTGGCTTTAAACTCACATTCTCCTGCCTCAGCCTCCTGAGCTGTTGGGATTACAGGCATGTGCCACTGCACCTAGCTATATCTTCTTTATCTTATCATGTTCAGTACTAAGAGTGACTTCCAAAGAGCAGATGATCAAATAATGCTAGGTAAAATAATTAAAAATAATGAAAAGAGTGAGTTATAACTTTATTATTATTTCATTTCACATAAATTAGAATAAAGTAATCAAATTCAAGATGTCATTTAATATTACAAGCAAAGGACAAAAATATTAGAGGAAACTATAAATTAACCATTTTAGATTTGTTACACAATTTTGTGATGCCAACAATTTTCTAGTGCACTAGGAAAACATTTTTGAAAAATAAAACTAAATAAATCCAGGTGTTTTTAATTTATACTAAAATAACTATTACAAGGAATAAACCAAACCAAGAATTAAGCATCTTTTACATTTCTCTTCTTACTTTGTTCCTGCATATGATTATACGTATTCTTTAATGTGGGGTTCTTTTACATTTCCACGAAAACCAGTGTGCTAACATGTTGACTAGCTCTGGATCACAAAGAAAACATGTTTCAGAACTACAACTGTACCTTTCAAACCATTAAACAGCAGTGAATGTGAGAACAAGATCACTGACCAGGTTAAAATCAGAAGCACAATACATCTTCAATTAAAAGGAATAACATTGCAAATAACAACCCAAACAAGGCAGACTTCTATCTTACTCATGTATAACAGAAAAAGAAGACCACCAATATTTTGGTTCTACTGCTCTCCACCCCACAAAAAGCCGACTGCTGTTCAAACATAAAATGAACACTGTACCTCAGACCCAACTAGATGTGGGAGGCTCTGCGGGGCAGGGCCTTGGAAACAGCCCTGGCCCTGGCAGGTGTGCCCACTCTACCCACAGCTTTCTCCTCCTCATCTCTCACAGCCTCTTCATACAGATTAGGGAAGGAATGAGGGTTGGTGTCATTGATCTTGGCCAAAACCTCCAGTACCTTCATCTTGCTGGTTTCTGCATGTGCTCTGGGACCCCACAGGAATTCAAAGCTTGGAGGCTCACTACCAGGCACCTGACGGTACTCCAGGTACTTTTCCTGCACTAAATCTTTGGTGATGAGCTTCCGGGGTTCCCCAAAGATTAAGTGCCTCCTCCCAGCATAGATCCCCAACACATTCAAGAATTCCCAGATCTCTGCCTCAGTGGCACGGTTGCCCTTCATGAAAATCACACCCAGGAGCATCATCAGGAGACCAGTCTTGGGCAAGCCCCTACTGCCACTCAGACTGCCCTCACTGGAGAGCCCCAGCTTGCTGATAAGGACATAGGAGTGACTGTTGGGATCCACTTCCTTCAACTCAAGGCCGAAGAGCAGCTCTACGCGCTCGGAGGTTCTCCTGAGGATCTCAGGGAAGTACTCCTTGTACTTCTTGTTGACAACCTTCAGCATATCTGCCTGTGTAATGGGCTCTTTCGTTTTATACTTCTCCAGCAGGTACTGCACCAACAGACTGGCCTTCCTGGTGAGAGGATCTCTGCCTGAGCTCTGAGTGGAGGCTGCTGCCTGAGAGTTGCCTGGATGTCTCTCCTTGGCACCTACTTCAGAGCTTCTGCAGGAAGCACCTGCACCAGGAGAGCTAGAGGGTGGGGCTCTCTGAGACACCTGGTTAATGCCAGAAGCAGGGGAGCTGGGGGGTGCACCCTCACCAAGAGGAAAGGAGCAGGGAGACCTCACTTCCTCCTCGGCAGTGGTCTGAGCACGCCTGAGGCCCTGGCTCTCTTCGTGGGCCTGTTGGCGCTTGGCCCGGGAACGCAGCTTACTCTTCTGACCCCTAGGCATGACTGTTGTCAGGTCCAGCAGGCAATGAGTGTTGGCACAAGGGATGGCAAGGTTTGGACCTGGATTGTGGAGAATGGCGACATGTGAGCAAGGTCATCAGGGAGACAGCACCCTCGCTTTAACCAAGGCCCCCTCTGCTGCTTTTCCTAGAAGGCAGTGCTCTAGAGCAGTGGTGGGCTAACTCACTACTTCATTCAGAGGCACCCAGGACACCAGGAGAGACACCTGAGGTCCCTTTGTTGTGGTGTGACCTAATCAAGAAAATTAGTAAGAGTGTAACTTATACATTATAGCTATAAGTGAGATAAGACAATTATAAAGCAAAAACTGTCACAGACAGGCCTAAGACTCCATTTGCTGCCTTCTATAAAATAACTGTTACAAGAGCTGTTTCTGAGAAACTGAAATGAAAGCTGTTTTCTTATGACATATTGTTTTCTGTACTTTGCACCTCACAAAATGTACCCAACACAGGATATGGTGATGGTCTTGGTGAGCTACATCCTGGGTTTGAGTGCGTTTGTGGGTCGACGTGACTTTGAAGTAGATTCTCGCCCCACTGAACTCAGGGTATGGTTGTCTAACACCTGCTTGGACCCGAGCTGTGGTTGTCTAAGGTGTTTAAAAGAACTACTCTTTAGCCTCTGTAATCTGCATGCTTGCTAACTAGACCCGCCAAATGGTGTTTTAGCTTCAGTGATTGGCTTGCTCCCATGATGCTGAGAAAGTTGTGGTTTTCATTCTTAAATTCCCAAGGAAAGCCAGAAAAAGCTGTTAATTCTCTCATAGAGTTTCAGTCTCTGTGGGTGGCAGCTCCTGGCAGGTAATAAAACTCTCTACTTTGTTTTAAATTCGGACATGGAGCATTTTCCCAAGTGGCTCCTCATAACACCTTGTTTTAAGATGAGTGTGTTTTCCACAGTGACCAGAGGAGTCCTCCTCCCAACCCTAAGTATGATTGGGGAAATGCCCTCTTCTGACAGTTTGCCAGCCCCTTGGATCAAAGCTCCCGCCTCCCTGAACATCTAGAGGACAAAGGGAGGGAGCACCCCACCCCCACCCCTGGCCCCTGATAGTAGGTCTGCCCACATCAGGGACTGAATTCTGTGAGCCTGCACCATGGCGCTCTGAGTTGGGGGCATGGAGTCTCCTCAATCTTCACCAAGGTTCTCGCCTTAAAGCCACAGGACCTAAGATGCCCCATTCTGCTGACCTAAGTCCACCTCCCTCAGACGCCTTTGTTCCCCAAGTCCGGTGGGGAAATGCATGGCCTTTGGGCCTAACTGCCATGTCCGAGGGCTCTTGGGAGCGGGCGGGCCCTGTGGGGCCTCCTTTTCAGGGGAAGGGCAGGGTGTGTTTGTCAGGGGACTCACTTTTTTTTTTTTTTATTTTGCGGGGACAGGGTTTGAACTTAGATTACCTACCAAGACACCTGTCAAAACCTGGCACGTCTCTCAGCAGGCCTGAAGCTACACGTTCAGTCCAAGTCCTCACTCACCACAGCCACGTGAAGAGGAAGTCGGGTTTTGTACTTCCGGTCCTGTGGTCCGGCCCCCCAGGCTCTCCCAGTATAACTGCCGGGGTGGTGCTGGGGCAGTGGGCCTTCGTTCTGGAGGAGAGGAGTTCCGGGAGAGCTCACAAACTCAGCTCATTGCCTTTGCACCGGTGCTGGGGTGTCACACTCTCCATAGGTGAGGCAACAGGGCTCGGACCAAGGAGTTCATTTCCCGAGGAGTCCCGAGTAGGGAGTAAGGTGGAGCCTGAGGCCAGCATCCATGCTTGGGACCTCAGAAGACCGGTAGTATGAGTTGATCTGTGTGGTCTCTCTCCTGGGGGGCGGGAATGGTGCCTTAGTTCTCACTCCATTTTATCTTAATTACTTGAAGGTGCTCAGCTACTGTCCTTCCAAGGGCTTGAGTCCTGCCCCTCAAACAAAAGAACTCAAGTTTCTGAGACTCCGGATGTGACATAATGATCAATACTGCCCAGGGCTTTCTTCATTTGTTTACAGCTGGTAAGTTATGGTTTATGGAGTTGGGTTTATGAAGAAAATTGAGAGGTCCTTTCTCTTTTGAAGTTCGTAGTATCTGTGTCTTCACTCAGTTTCTCATACTGAGTTGTGGCATAGCCTGGGATTCTAACCTTTTCTGATGTGAAGCCACCCCATTCATCCAAGCATGACCTGCAAAATCTCAAAAGAGAAAATGATAGGGCTTCTTAGTGCCACAGCAATATCTGAGTCCTCTGTTGCCAACATCGGTATCTATATTCAAAAATTTCAGGTTGAAGTTCTATTCCTAGTATGTATACTGTGATACCTGCTATTCCAATTTCATCCATTCTTTATAGTGCACTAATATTGCAATAAATTAACTGCCAGTTTTCGTTCATTAAAGAGGTTTCAGGTTGTTTTAGAGCAGTGTCTGAATAAATACTTTTTCAACTAACTCAAATGTTTGTGTTAATAGTGCCTCCCGAACCCCCGCAGTGGCCAGTGCACTTGTTACCTCAGATTCCTTTAGTGAAGCAGTAAATATGCATTGTCCTAAAGCCTATTGAAGAAACAAAGGCCAAACTTTAAATTTTTTCATCTGACAATTATGTCATCTAACTGTTGCAGTTTGGAAACCTGTCTCTACTTCAAGTCGTGTCCAATATAGAGGTTCTAGTTCTATAAATACTTAGTGTCCCTTGCAGTTATTATTAGAATCATTTCTTTAGTCTTCCTTTGATTTTCCATGGTGATTTCAGTCATGAGAAACAGCACCTTGAGTTTTGTTGTCATATTCACAATTATGTGTAAGGAAATAAATCTGTAAAGAATTTAAGAATAATTAACATCTTTAAATCTCTGATGAATGAACATAGTACACAGCTCTATTGGAGACTTACTTTTCCTTAGTCTTTTTTTAAAATATTTTTTTTAGTTGTTAATAAACATTTTATTTATTTATTTATTTATTTATTTATTTATTTATATGTGGTGCTGAGAATTAAACCCAGTGCCTCTCACATGCTAGGCAAGCACTCTACCACTGAGCTACAATCCCAACACCTTCCTTAGTCTTATCAGTAATTTTATACCTGTATTCATAAGGAACTTTTATGTTATTTGTTTGATTTTTATATTAGGTATCTTTTAGATGTTGCTGCTGTTTTTAAAGGTATATTTTCCATTATGTCTTCTAATTGGTTACTGATTTTGTTTGATTTGTCTCTTGATTTTCCTTTAGTGATGTTTTGTACAACAGCTTTCTGAATTTCTTTATACATCTAAATCCTTTGTCTCATTTACTTTTATAAAAAATTAGGAGATCATATGGTTACTAATATCATCCCTTTTAATTTTTTGTACTTCTTATTAACTTTGATATTCTTGTCATATTTGTGTACTGGCTATGTGTTTTCATCCAGTTTTTAATAGTACAATTAATGCCATATATCTGTGAATTCTTTTGGGTTTAGTAGGGATTCTTGTAACGTTGTACCTTTGGTATGTTCATTGTAGATTTTACAAAATGAAAAAATTTTCCTAATGAAAGTTTGTTTAATGTTATCATAAACTGCTTTTGAGAAGTTTTCTTTAAAGGATTTTATTTTTCTCTGCACATGATCCCATGCTTTTCACCTTTTTTGGTAATAGTGATTGCTGATTAATGGTATTTTAAAATGAGATATAATCACTCTATTACTTGGACACAGCCTAGTTTTCATTAATTCACTTCTCACTGGATATGCTATGAATTTCCTTAAGATAGTTTGTCTCTATGTGAGTGAGCTTGTCTCTAATGTTATTGGGACATGCTCATCTCTTCTGTGTAACAGGAAAGCTAGCCCATTAAAATGGCCAAGTAATTTCCACTCTTTTTGTAGAATTTAGAAGATTTTGCATGAAGTGGTGATTAGTTCATTTCTTCATATTTGGTACAGTGTGGTAGGCCTCCTAACGTAGCTGTCCTTGAACATTTTGATGGTTGGTGGCTTAGGTTTGGATTATAGTTTGGGTTTCCATTATACAGTTGAAGATTTCTATTTCTTTATGGACTTGTTTAGTCATTTATATTTTAGTAAAAATTTCTCCATTTTTCTTTGGTTTTCATATTTATGGTCATGATATTTATAATAAAATTATTTTACTATAAAACCCCACAAATATATACAATAATACAGAGAATATAATAATAAAATCAATTATTAGATATGAGTAATCAAAATCCTCAACTTTTGATAAGAATTTTTTATAGGAACACTCTTGTTTATATTAAAGGTTACTTATTTGTTTATTGACAGTTGCATTCCTTAGCTGACATTGTGTACTTACTTTAGTAGATACAAAATGACTGCTTTCCCCTTTGTTGTGATGTTGGAAGCCATCTTCTTTATCCATCAATCTTTTAGGGATTGCAGGATGGTAATTCTCTGATTCTAAAATTCCTTCAATTTTATTAAATTTTGGGTTAGAACCTTTTCCTTCCACCATTTTTATCCTGGTGTATTGATAATACTTACTTATAGTGTTTTCTTATTTGTATTAAATCCCTTCTGCATCCAAGTTTCATACATATCTAATATAATTTATTTCTGCTTATTTTTCTTGTAACTGATAATATTTACAAAAGTGATTTATATATAAATTCTTCACTAACGGGTTTCAACTAGTTGGCTCTACTATTTTCTAATTCATCAATTTTACATTTATCTTCATTATTTTCTACCTTTTCTTCATGTTTAATATGCCATTTATTCTCTATTTCTTGAGCTATTTGGATACTTTAAATGTTATTTCTTTAAATATGTTTAATGAAATAAATATTCCTGTGAGTGCTATGTGGTCTATTTCCAACAGTAGAATTTTATGTGTAATGCTCAAAAGTGTGTGTGTGTGTGTGTGTGTGTGTGTGTGTGTGTATGTATGTGTTTATGCACACAAGCCCTAGAGAGGGTGACAATTAGTTTTTAGGCCAGAAACAAAATTATTAAAAAGAAGTTTCAGCATCCATGGGGTGTTTGGCTTTGTTATATTTATTAATGATAGACGAGAATTGAACAAATTTAACTACAACTGACCGGATGGCTTTTTTAAGGAATGAAAGTTATTCACATAAGAAAATCAATAAAAATAATTGGCCAAATGCAAGTAGTTGTGGATTATCCAGGAAATCGGGAGTTACCTAAATATACTAAAATCCTGTAAATACTGAGAGGATTTTTTTTAATTCATTGACTTTATTTTTAGAGAATTTTCAGGTTTACAGAAAATTTAGATGGAAAGAACAGAGACTTCTCATAAACTCTCAAATTCCTTCCCCCATACATCTTCTCTTAATATTAATAGTTTGCATTAATGTTGTGTATTTGATACAATAAATGAACCAATAATGATGCATTAGTGTTGAATGAAATTCATAGTTCACATTAGGGTTTATTCTTCTGTTGCATATTCTATGAAGTTTTAAAAATTCATGACATGTATCTAGCATTTATTATCATAAAAATAATTTCATTACAACAAATATACATTATTTTCCACTTATCCATATATCCCTCTATCTCACTAAACCCTTTTTTATTGTTTCCATAGTTTTTCCTTTTCTAGAACATCAAGTAGTCACATAGTACAAAGCCTTTTTCAAACAGACAACTTTCACTAAACATTATGTATTTAGGGTTCCACCATATTTTTTCATGGTTTAATAACTTATTTCTTTTTAATCAGTTGCCATTCTGTTCTATAGATGTACGGCAGACAACTCTGTTTATACGTTTGTCTGTTGAAGAGCATCTTGGTTTCTTCATAGTTTTAACTAAAGCTAATGTGAACATTTGTGGCAAGTTTTTGTGTGGACATAGTTTTCAGCTCATTTGGGAAAACAACAAGGAGTACAGTCGCTGGATTATATGATAAAAATATGTGTAATTTTGTAATATACTGTCAAATTGGGCTCTGATGAGGCTATATCATTTTATATCCCTACCAGCAGTGAAGAAAGGATCCTGTTGTTCCATATACTCTCCCTCATTTGATCTTGTCTTTTTTGAATTTTAACCATCTTAATAGGTTTATAGTACTCTCTGTCCTGACATTAACTTGTAATTCCATTACATACATGATGTTAAGCATCTTTTTGTGTGTTTATTTGTAGGAATTGGTATCATTTCTTCATAAATGTTTATAAGAATTCATTAGTGAGCCCATTTGGAACTGTTGTTTTCTGTTTTGGAAGATTATTAATTATTATTTTAACATCTCTCATAGGTGTAGATATATTCAGATGCTGTATCTTTCCATGGTAAGCAACTGTGCATGCAATGATGTATGAAGCCATCTAGGTGTCTTTCAAGGAATTGGTTTACATTTCATCTGTGTTACCACTTTGGGGCCATAGAGCTGCTCATAAGATTCCTTAATTATCTTTTTAATATCCAGAGACTCATTATTAGTGTTCCCTGTTTGATTTTTTTTTTTTTTGTATCAGGGAGTGAACCAAGGGGTGCTTAACCACTCATCCACATCCCCCATTCCTCCCTTTTTAAATTTTTAATTTGGAAACAGGTTCTCACTAAGTTGCTTAGGGCCTTACTACATTGCTGAGTCTGGCTTTGAACTTGAAATCCTCCTGCCTCAGCCTCCTGAGTTGCTGTTCTGTTTACTTTTAATTTAATTTCTTCTCCTATTTTTAGTTTCCTAGGATAGAAGTTTAGATTATTAGACCCTTGACTTTCTGAGTCTGGCTTATTTTGCTTAGGATGTTCTCCAGTTCCATCCATCTACCAGCAAACGACAATTTCATTCTTCTTTTGTCTGAATAAAACTCCATTGTGTATATATACCACATTTTCTTTATCCAGTTCTTTATTCAGAGACACCTAGGCTGTTCCTAAACGTCCTGTCATGAATTGTGGGATATACAGAAGCTAGAGAGAAATAAGTAATTTAAAATAACAGGGGGGACTGGGATTGTGGCTCAGCGGTAGAGCGCTCGCGTAGCAGGCACACGGCCTGGGTTCAATCCTGAGCACCACGTAAAAATAAACGCATTGTGTACAACTAAAGCAAATAAATAAATATTTAAAAAATAAAAAAATAAAATAAAATAACAGGGATAGGGCTGGGGTTGTGGCTCACTGGTAGAACACTTGCCTAGCATGTGTGAGGCACTGGGCTCAATCCTCAGCACCACAAAATAAAGGTAGTATGTTCATCCATAGCTAAAAATATATTTAAATAAAGAAAACTGATTTAAAAAAATAAATAAAATAAAATAACAGGGATCTCATGAAAATAGAAGGGAAAACAGTGGAGTAAAGGAAGGGGATTGAAGAGGAGGGAAGTAGGAGGAGGTGTGGGGGTGTGGGTAAGGGAGGACCTGCAGAATGGAATTGACCAAATTATGCTTTGTATATGTATGAGTATATCACAATGAATTCCACCTTATATACAACCATAATGTACCATTTAAAAAAATTAATGGAAGACCAATAGGGTAGAGGAAGAAGATCAGAGGAAAGAAGGAGGCGAGGGAAGGATGTAGTGCTGGGGATGAAATGGAGCAAATTATGTTATATATATGTTTATGAAGATGTCAAAATGAATCCCACAATTATGTAAAACTATACTGCACTAATAGAAACATAAGAAAGAAATTTAGATTATTAGACTAGATATTCCTTTTCTCTAATATACACATTCATTGCTATGATTTTCCTTTTAAGTACTGCTTTTGCTGTACCTTAGTTATTTTGATGAATATTTTTCTTTTAGTTCAAAATGTTTTTTTTAATTCTTCTTGAATCTATTTATTTGACCTATGTATTCTTTAGAATGCTTTGTATGATTTCTGTTCATTTAAATTTGATGGTTTGTGTGAAATGGGACAGAATTTGGTCTTTCTTGGTGTGTGATCCATGTGAGCTTGAAAAAATATGTGTTTTCCCATTTTTTTGTGTTAAGTATTCTATAAATTTATTTAGATCTACTTATTGATAGCACTGCTTATTTCAACTATATTCTTATTGATTATCTGCCTTTTGATTCTGTCAACTACTCATAGAAGGGTATTGAAGTCTTCAACCATAAGAGTGGATTTGTCTCATTAGCATTTATGTGACTCATCTTAACACTGTGCTTTTCGGTGCATACAAAATGAACATTTTGTATGTTCATCTTCTTGGAGAATACATCTTCTTGGAGAATTAACCCTTTTATCCCTGTGTTATGCGCCTCTTTATCTCTGATAATTTTCCCTGATCTGAATTCTACTTTGTCTTAAAAAATATAGCTATATAAACTTTCTTTTTATTTTTGTTAGAATGGAGTATCTTTTACCATTACTTTACTATTTATGTCATTTTACTTAAAATGGAATTCTTATTGACAGTATGCAGTTTGGTCTTGTTTTTATTTTTTTAAATCTCCATTGATGGTTTCCATCTTTTAGCTGGTATATTTAGACCATTGATTTTTAAATCAGTTGTTGGAATAGGTAAATTAATATCTACAATATTTGTTTATTGCTATCTACTTGTCATTGTTCTTGTATTCCACATTTTTATTCTTTTATGCCTTCTTTGATATAAATTGATAATTCTATATAATTACGTTTTCTCTTCTCTCTTATTAAATCAGTTTTTCTTCTTTTTAACTTCTTTTAGTAGTTGCCCCAGAGTTTGAAATATATGTTTGAAATTAATCCAAGTGCAATTTCAAATAATTCTTATAGCTGAGTATTCTCAATTCTTCCCTTTTGTCTCTATGACATTGTTGTCATACATTTTACACATTCATAAGGTGTAATCGCTGAGTGCATTTTTGCTATTTTATGTTGAACCAACTGTCATCTGTTAGATCAAGTAAGAATACAAAATAAAAGATTTTATTTTATATTTATTCTGTAACACTGTTAATATCTTTATGTAGATATAAGTTTCTGACATACATCATTTTCCTAATCTCTGAAGACCTTCTTTTAACATTGCTTGCATGAAGACATCTACGTTTGACAAATTCTCTCAGGTTTTATTTATCTGAGAAATCATTTTTCTTTTTGCTTTGAAGGATAACTTTAATGGACACAGAATTGTATGTTTTTTAACATTTTACATTTTTTAAATTTCAATTTGTTATATATGACAGCAGAATGCATTAAAATTCATATTACAGATGAAGAGTACAACTTTTTATATCTCTAGTTGTGCACAAAGTAAAGTCACACCATTTGTGTCTTCATACATGTATTTAGGGTAATGATGTCCATCTCATTCCATGGTCTTTCCTACCCCTATTCCCCCCCCACCCCTCCTTCCCCCTTTGCACTATGTAGAGTTAATCTAATCTTCCCATGCCTCCTCACCCCCCCCCCCAAAAAAAAAACCATTATGAATCAGTATCTTTAAATCAGAGAAAATATTTGGCATTTGGTTTTTTGGGATTGGCTAACCTCACTTAGCATTATATTCTCCAACTCCATCCATTTACTTGCAAGTGCCATGATTTTCTTGGCTTTTAGTGCTGAATAATATTCTATGATGTATATATACCACATTTTCTTTATTCATTCATCTACTGAAGAGAATCTAGGTTGCTTCCACAGTTTAGCTATTGTGAATTATGCTGCTATAAACATTGATGAGGTTGTGTCCCTGAAGTATGCTGTTTTTAAGTCCTTTGGATATATACGGAGGAGTGGGATAGCGGGGTCAAATCGTGATTCCATTCCCAGTTTTTTAAGGATTCTCCATACTGCTTTCCATATTGGCTGCACCAATTTGCAGTCTCATCAGCAATGTATGAGAGTGCCTTTTTCCCCATATCCTCACCAACACTTATTGTTGTGTGTATCTTAATAGCTCCCATTCTGACTGGAGTGAGAAGAAATCTTAAGAGTAGTTTTGATTTGTATTTCTCTAATTGCTAGAGATATTGAACATTTTTCATATATTTGTTGATTGATTGTATATCTTCTTCTGATAAGTGTTATTCAGTTCCTTGGCCCATTTACTGATTGGGTTATTTGTATTATTATTAATTTTTTTTTTGGTACCAGGGATTGAACTCAGGGGCACTTGACCACTGGGCCACATCCCCAGCCCTTTTTCGTATTTTATTAGAGACAGGGTCTCACTGAGTTGCTAAGTGCCTCGCCATTGCTGAGGCTGGCTTTGAACTCATGATCCTCCTGCCTCAGCCTCCCAAGTGAAGGGATTACAGGCGTGCGCCACCACACCCGGCTGTATATATATTTTTTGATGTTAAGATTTTTTAGTTCTTTATATATCCTAGAGTTTAGTGCTCTATCTGATGTGCATGTGGTAAAAATTTGTTCCCAAATTGTAGGCTCTCTATTCATCTCACTGATAGTTTCTTTTGCTGAGAAGAAGATTTTTTGTTTGAATCCATCCCATTTATTGATTCTTGATTTTAATTCTTGCACTATAGAAATCTTATTAAGGAAGTTGGGGCCTAGTCTGACATGATGGAGATTTGGGCCTATTTTTCTTCTAATAGATGCAGTGTCTCTTGTTTAATACCTAGGTCCTTGATTCACTTTGAGTTGAGTTTTGTGCATGGTAAGAGACAGGGGTTTAATTTCATTTTATTGCATATGGATTTCCAGTTTTCTCAGCACCATTTGTTGAAGAGGCTATCTTTTCTACAATGTACGTTTTTGGCATCTTTGTCTAATATAAGATAACTGTAATTATGTGAGTTTGTCTCTGTGTCCTTTATTCTATACCATTGGTCTACAAGTCTATTTTAGTGCCAGTGCCATGCTGTTTTTTGTTACTAATGCTCTGTAGTATAGTTTAAGGTCTGGTATTGTGATGCCACCTGCTTCACACTTCTTGCTAAGGATTGCTTTGGCTATTCTATTTCTCTTATTTTTCCAGATGAATTTCATGACTGCTTTTGCTATTTCCATGAGGAATATCATTGAGATTTTGATTGGAATTGCACTAAATCTGTATAGTGCTTTTGGTAGTATGGTCATTTTGACAATATTAATTACGGCTATCCATGAACAAGGTAGATCTTTCTATCTTCTAAGGTTTTCTTTAATTTTTTTTTTTTTTCTTTAGCATTATGAAATTTCATTGTATAGGTCTTTCACCTCTTTCATTAAATTGATTCCCAAGTATTTTATTTTATTTTTTTGTAAAATAAATTTTTGTAAAATGGTAATAGTCCTCATTTCCCTTTCAGAGGATTTTCAGTGATGTACAGAAATGGCTTTGATTTATGGGTGTTATTTTTGTATCCTGCTACTTTTCTGAATTCATTTACTAGTTCTAGAAGTTTTCTGGTGGAATTATTTGGGTCTTCTAGGTATAGAATAATATCATCAGCAAATAGTGCTAATTTAAGTTTTATTCCTAATTATATCCCTTTAATTTCTTTCATCTTTCTAATTGCTGTGGCCAGTATTTCAAGAACTATGTTAAACAGAAGTGGTGAAAGAGGGTATCTCTGTCTTATTCCAGTTTTTAGAGAAAATGCATTCAATTTTCCTCCATTTAGAATGATGTTGGCCTGGGAATTAGCATAGATAGCTTTTACAATGTTGAGATATGTTCCTGTTATTCCTAATTTTTCTAGTGTTTTGAACATGAAGGGATGCTGTATTTTGTAGGATGCTTTTTCTGCATCTATTGAGATGATCATATGGTTCTAATATTTAAGTCTATTGATGTGATGAATTACATTTATTGATTTCCGTATGTTGAACCAACCTTGCATCCCTGGGATGAAGCCCACTTGATCATGGTGCACTATTTTTTTTTGTATTTGATTTGCCAGAATTTTATTGATAGTTTTTGCATCTATATTCATTAAAGATATTGGTCTGAAGTTTTCTTTCTTTTGATGTGTCTTTGCTGGTTTTGGAATCAGGGTGACATTGGCCTCATAGCATGACTTTGGAAGTGCTCCCTAATTTTCTACTTCCTTTAATAAATTCAAGAGTATTGGTATTAGTTCTTCTTTAAAGGTCTTGTAGAACTCAGCTGTGTATACCTCTGGTCCTGGGCTTTTCTTGGTTGGTAGGCTTCTGATGGCATTTTCTATTTCATCACTTGAAATTGATTTGTTTAAATTGTGTATATCATCCTTATTTAATTTTGGAAAGTCATATTACTAGAAATTTGTCAATGCCTTTAATATTTTCTATTTTATTGGAGTATAAATTTTCAAAATAATTTCTAATTATCTTCTCTATTTCTGTAGTGTCTCTTTTGATGTTTCCTTTTTCACCACATGTTAGTAATTTGAGTTTTCTCTCTCTTCTGTTCATTAGAATGTCTAAGGGTTTGTCAATTTTATTTATTTTTTCAAAGAACGAACTTTTTGTTTTGTCAATTTTTTCTATTGTTTCTTTTTTGTTGTTGGATTGAAGAAGTCATTTTATTGGTGGTATTTTTCAGAATCTTGACAAGGAAAATTCAACAAACAATGATGATGTGTTATTTCAAGAAGTACATGTGATTTTTTTTCATTTTTAAAATTTAATTAATTTCTTATACATGCTTTTAGAGTACAGTACCTTTCGTATTACATATAAAGAGCACAGTTTGCCAAGTCATTGGTTTTACACAAAATATTTTCATACCATTTGAGTTTTTATACATGCACTTAGTATATTGATGTCAAACTCCTTCTGCCATTGTTTCTATCCCCTTGCCCCTTTCCCTCCTATCCCCCTTTTTTCTATTTAACATTCCTTCATTCCTCTCATCCCCCCTCCCTTGCCACTATAATTCAGTATCATCCTAGCAAAGGAATTAATCGACCTTTGGTTTTTCTGGGATTGGCTGACTTCACTTAGCATTATATTCTCCAACTCCATCCATTTACCTGCAAGTGCCATTATTTTCTTTCTTTTCAGTGCTGAATAATGTTCTATTGTGTATATATACCAAATTTCCCTATCCATTCATCTATTGATGGGAATCTAGGTTGTTTCCACAATTTAGCTATTGTGAATTGTGCTGCTATGAACATTGATGTGGCTGTGTCCTTGTAGTATGCTTTTTTTAAGTCCTTTGGATATAGACCGAAGAGTGGGATAGCGGGGTCAAATGGTGTGATTCCATTTCAAGTTTTCCTAGGATTCTCCATACTGCTTTCCAAATTGGCTGCACCTAATTTGCAGCCTCACCAGCAATGTATGAGTGTGCCTTTTTCCCCACATCCTCCCCAGCATTTATTGTTGTGTGTTTTTAATAGCTGCCATTCTGACTGGCATGAGATGAAATCTTAGAGTAGTTTTGATTTGCATTTCTCTAATTGCTAGAGATGTTGAACATTTTTTTCATATATTTGTTGATTGATTGTATATCTTCTTCTGAGAAGTGTCTTTTCAGTTCCTTGGCCCATTTATTGATTGGGTTGTTTGTTTTTTTTTTTTTTTTGGTAAAGGGATTGAACTCAGGGGCACTTGACCACTGAGCATCCCCAGCCCTTTTTCGTATTTTATTAGAGACAGGGTCTCACTGAGTGCTAAGTGCCTCGCCATTGCTGAGTTTTGAACTCATGATCCTCCTGCCTCAGCCTCCCAAGTGAAGGGATTACAGCATGTATATATATTTTTTGATGTTAAGATTTTTTAGTTCTTTATATATCCTAGAGTTTAGTGCTCCCTGATGTGCATGTGGTAAAAATTTGTTCCCAAATTGTAGGCCTCATCTGATAGTTTCTTTTGCTGAGAAGAAGATTTTTTGTTTGAATCCATCCCATTTATTAATTCTTGATTTTAATTCTTGCACTATAGAAATCTTATTAAGGAAGTTGGGGCCTAGTCTGAACATGATGGAGATTTGGGCCTACTTTTTCCTCTAATAGATGCAGTGTCTCTGGTTTAATTCCTAGGTCCTTGATTCACTTTGAGTTGAGTTTTGTGCATGGTAAGAGATAGGGGTTTAATTTCATTTTATTGTCATATGGATTTCCAGTTTTCCCAGCACCATTTGTTGAAGAGGCTGTCTTTTCTACAATGTACGTTTTTGGCATCTTTGTCTAATATAAGATAACTGTAATTATGTGGGTTAGTCTCTGTGTCCTTTATTCTATACCATTGGTCTACAAGTCTATTTTAGTGCCAGTGCCATGCTGTTTTTTGTTACTAATGCTCTGTAGTATAGTTTAAGGTCTGGTATTGTGATGCCACCTGCTTCACACTTCTTGCTAAGGATTGCTTTGGCTATTCTGGGTTCTCTTATTTTTCCAGATGAATTTCATGACTGCTTTTTCTATTTCTATGAGGAATATCATTGAGATTTTGATTGGGATTGCATTAAATCTGTATAGTGCTTTTGGTAGTATGGTCATTTTGACAATATTAATTACGGCTATCCATGAAAAGGTAGATCTTTCCATCTTCTAAGGTTTTCTTTAATTTTTTTTTTTCTTTAGCATTATGAAGTTTCATTGTATAGGTCTTTCACCTCTTTCATTAAATTGATTCCCAAGTATTTTATTTTATTTTTTTGTAAAATAAATTTTTAGTAAAATGGGGTAATAGTCCTCATTTCCTTTCAGAGGATTTTTGTGATGTACAGAAATGCCTTTGATTTATGGGTGTTGATTTTTGTATCCTGCTACTTTTCTGAATTCATTTACTAGTTCTAGAAGTTTTCTGGTGGAATTATTTGGGTCTTCTAGGTATAGAATAATATCATCAGCAAATAGTGCTATTTTGAGTTCTTCTTTTTCTAGTTTTAGTTCCTAATTATCCATCCCTTTATTTCTTTTGTCTTTCTAATTGCTTGGCCAGTATTTCAAGAACTATGTTAAACAGAAGTGGTGAAAGAGGGTATCTCTGTCTTATTCCAGTTTTTAGAGAAATGCATTCAATTTTCCTCCATTTAGGATGATGTTGGCCTGGGGCTTAGCATAGATAGCTTTTACAATGTTGAGATATGTTCCTGTTATTCCTAATTTTTCTAGTGTTTTGAACATGAAGGGATGCTGTATTTTGTAGGATGCTTTTTCTGCATCTATTGAGAAATGATTTATTTGCTTTAGTTGTGCATATGTGTTCTAATATTTGCTGAAGTCTATTGATGTGATGAATTACATTTATTGATTTTTCCTTATGTTGAACCAACCTTGCATCCCTGGGATGAACCCCACTTGATCATGGTGCACTATTTTTTTTTTTTTTGTATTTGATTTGCCAGAATTTTATTGATAGTTTTTTGCATCTATATTCATTAAAGATATTGGTCTGAAGTTTTCTTTCTTTTGATGTGTCTTTGCTGGTTTTGGAATCAGGGTGACATTGGCCTCATAGCATGACTTTGGAAGTGCTCCCTCTAATTTTCTACTTCCTTTAATAAATTCAAGAGTATTGGTATTAGTTCTTCTTTAAAGGTCTTGTAGAACTCAGCTGTGTATACCTCTGGTCCTGGGCTTTTCTTGGTTGTAGGCTTCTGATGGCATTTTCTATTTCATCACTTGAAATTGATTTGTTTAAATTGTGTATATCATCCTTATTTAATTTTGGAAAGTCATATTACTAGAAATTTGTCAATGCCTTTAATATTTTCTATTTTATTGGAGTATAAATTTTCAAAATAATTTCTAATTATCTTCTCTATTTCTGTAGTGTCTCTTTTGATGTTTCCTTTTTCACCACATGTTAGTAATTTGAGTTTTTTTCTCTCTCTTTTCTGTTCATTAGAATGTCTAAGGTTTGTCAATTTTATTTATTTTTTCAAAGAATGAACTTTTTGTTTTGTCAATTTTTTCTATTGTTTTTTTTTGTTGTTGGATTGAAGAAGTCATTTTATTGGTGGTATTTTTCAGAATCTTGACAAGGAAAATTCAACAAACAATGATGATGTGTTATTTCAAGAAGTACATGTGATTTTTTTTCATTTTTAAAATTTAATTAATTTCTTATACATGCTTTTAGAGTACAGTACCTTTCGTATTACATATAAAGAGCACAGTTTGCCAAGTCATTGGTTTTACACAAAATATTTTCATACCATTTGAGTTTTTATACATGCACTTAGTATATTGATGTCAAACTCCTTCTGCCATTGTTTCTATCCCCTTGCCCCTTTCCCTCCTATCCCCCTTTTTTCTATTTAACATTCCTTCATTCCTCTCATCCCCCCCTCCCTTGCCACTATAATTCAGTATCATCCTAGCAAAGGAATTAATCGACCTTTGGTTTTTCTGGAATTGGCTGACTTCACTTAGCATTATTTTCTCCAACTCCATCCATTTACCTCCAAATGCCATTATTTTATTCTCTTTCAGTGCTGAGTAGTGTTCCATTGTGTATATATACCAAAGTTTCCCTATCCATTCATCTATTGATGGGCATCCGGGTTGTTTCCACAATCTAGCTATTGTGAATTGTGCTGCTATGAACATTGATGTGGCTGTGTCCTTGTAGTATGCTTTTTTCTAAGTCCTTTGGGTATAGACCGAAGAGTGGGATAGCTGGGTCAAATGGTGGTTCCATTTCAAGTTTTCCTAGGAATCTCCATACTGCTTTCCAAATTGGCTGTACCTATTTGCAGCCCCACCAGCAATGTATGAGTGTGCCCTTTTCCCCACATCCTCCCCAGCATTTATTAGTGTTTGTGTTTTTAATAGCTGCCATTCTGACTGGCATGAGATGAAATCTTAGAGTAGTTTTGATTTGCATTTCTCTAATTGCTAGAGATGTTGAACATTTTTTTCATATATTTGTTGACTGATTGTATATCTTCTTCTGAGAAGTGTCTTTTCAGTTCCTTAGCCCATTTATTGATTGGGTTGTTTGTTTTTTGTTGTAAAGGTTTTTGAGAGCTTTATATATCCTTGAAGTTAATGTTCTGTCTGATGAGCATGTGGTAAAGATTTGCTCCCATTTGGTAGGTTCTCTGTTCACCTCACTGATTGTTTCCTTTGCTGAGAAGAAGCTTTTTAGTTTGAATTCATTCCATTTATTAAGTTTTAGTTCTTGCACTATAGGGGTCTTATTGAGGAAGTTGGGGCCTAATCCAACATGTTGGAGATTTGGGCCTACTTTTTCCTCTATTAGGTGCAAGGTCTCTGGCTTAATTCCTAGGTCCTTGATCCATTTTGAGTTGAGTTTTATGCATGGAGAGAGATAGGGGTTTAATTTCATTTTATGTCATAAGGATTTCCAGTTTTCCCAACACCATTTGTTGAAGAGGCTGTCTTTTCTCCAATGTATGTTTTTTGGCACCTTTGTCTTATATAAGATAACTGTAAATGTGTGGGTTAGTCTCTGTGTCTTCTATTCTGTACCATTGGTCTACTGGTCTATTTTGGTGCCAATACCATGCTGTTTTAGTTACTATTGCTTTGTAATACAATTTAAGGTCTGGAATAGTAATGCCACTAGCTTCATTCTTCTTGCTAAGAATTGCTTTGGCTATTCTGGGTCTCTTATTTTTCCAAATGAATTTCATGATTTCTTTTTCTATTTCTATGAGGAATGACATAGGAATTTTGATTGGGATTGCATTGAAATTATATAGGGTTTTTGGTAGAATAGTCATTTTGACAATATTAGTTCTGCCTATCCATGAAAAAGGTAAATCTTTCCATCTTCTAAGATCTTCTCTAATTTATTTCTTTAGTGTGTTGTAGTTTTCATTGAACAGGTCTTTTACTTCTTTTGTTAGGTTGATTCCCAAGTATTCTATTTTTTTTTTTTTTGATGTTATAGTAAATGGGGTGGATTTCCTAGTTTCTCTTTCTGAGGATTTGTTGCTGATGTACAGAAATGCCTTAGATTTATGGGTATTGATTTTATATCCAGCCACATTGCTGAATTCCTTTATTAGATCTAGAAGATTTCTGGTGGAGTTTTTTGGATCCTCTATGTATAGAATCATATCATCTGCAAATAGTGATATTTTGAGTTCTTCTTTTTCTATTTTGAGTTCTTCTTTTTCTATCCATATTCCTTATATTTCTTTTGTCTGTCTAATTGCATTGGCTAGGGTTTCAAGAACTATGTTGAATAATAGTGGTGAAAGAGGACATCCCTGTCTTGTTCCAGTTTTTAGAGGGAATGCTTTCAGCTCTTCTCCATTTAGGATGATGTTGGCCTGGGGCTTAGCATAGATGGCCTTTACAATGTTGAAGTATATTCCTGTTATCCCTATTTTTTCTAGCATTTTGAACATGAAGAGGTGTTGAATCAAATGCTTTCTCTGCATCAACTGAGATGATCATTTGATTTTTTTAAATCTTTTTAAAAATATTTATTTATTTGCTTTAGTTGTGCACAATGTGTTTATTTATGTGGTGCTGAGGATCGAACCCGGGCCGTGCAAGTACTAGGTGAGCGCTCTACTGCTGAGCCACAACCCCAGCCCCTGATCATTTGATTTTTTATCTTTGAGTCTATTGATGTGGTGAATAACGTTTATTGATTTCCTTATGTTGAACCAAACTTGCATTCCTGGAATGAACCCCACTTGATCGTGATGTACTATTTTTTTTGACGTGTTTTTTGTATTTGATTTGGCAGAATTTTATTGAGGATTTTTGCATCTATATTCATTAGTGATACTGGTCTAAAGTTTTCTTTCTTTGATTTGTATCTGCCTGGTTTTGGAATCAGGGTGATATTGGCCTCCTAGAATGAGTCTGGAAGGGTTCCCTCTTTTTCTATTTCATGGAATAGTTTGAGAAGTATTGGTGTTAGTTCTTCTTTAAAGGTCTTGTAGAACTCAGTTGTGTATCCATCTGGACCTGGGCTTTTCTTTGTTTGTAGGTTTTTGATGGCATCCTCTATGCTTGAAATTGATCTATTTATGTTGTGTATGTCATCCTGATTTAGTTTGGGCATGTTGTATGTTTCTAGAAATTTGTCAATGTCTTCATTATTTTCTATTTTGTTGGAGTATAGATTTTCAAAATAATTTCTAATTATATTCTGTATTTCTGTAGTGTCCATCATGATGTTTCCTTTTTCATCAAATATATTGGTAATTTGAGTTTTTTTCCCTCCTTTTCTTTGTTAGCATAGCTAATGGTTTATCAATTTTATTTATTTTTTCAACAAACCAACTTTTGGTTCTGTCAATTTTTTCAATTGTGTTTTTTGTTTCAATTTCATTGATTTCGGCTCTGATTTTAATCATTTCCTGTCTTCTACTGCTTTGGGGGTTAATTTGTTCTTCTTTTTCTAGGGCTTTGAGGTATAATGTTAATTCATTCATTTGTTGACCTTTTCTTCTTTGAAGGAATGAACTCCATGCAATGAATTTTCCTCTTAGTACTGAATTTCCAATTCATTCTTCCTGTTTGGGAAATTTTCTGATATTATCTCATTGAAGAGATTGTGCATTCCTTTGTTTTGAAACTCTGTGCTTTCCTCTATCCCAATATATTGCGGTATTTCTCATCCAGGGATTGGAGCTCGACCCCCAACCCGTTAATTCGGGGCTGTGAGTCTGAGATCTCCCCAACCTGAAATTGAGCTGACCCCCAACCTGTTAATTCAGGGCTGTGTGGGCCTAGTTCTTCCAAACCAAGAAATCTGGATTCTTCCTTGGTTATGCAAATGAGTCTGAGCCTAAGCTCCTTCCAACTTGGAAGTCTGAGCTTGGCTCCTCTTTGCCGATGAGATGCTGCCTTTATGCGACCATAAGGAATTAACTTTGTGCTTTTGTCTGTATATGCTCTTGATGTATTTCTACTGCTCTTGACGTATTTCTACTGTACAACCACCAGGTTCTAATATATTTATCAAAAATAAAACCAGTTCTATGGCCCTGTGGAATCTAGCCAGAAGCTGACTATACAAGCAAAGATAACTAAGATTAGTTTTTGCAAATAGCCCCTCCCTACAGGGTGTAACATTACTCATTGAAAAGCTAATGGTCTTTTTGTGTCTGTAAAAGACTCTCCTTTATCCTGCAGCAAATCTAGGATAGATAAGATTGATCAATAGTAGGTACTTAGGATAACTATTTTGTTTTTCCCTGATTGACCCTGGAGTGTCCTGAAATTCTTTAAAGTAACCTTCTATAGTTAATTACTGGAATTCTTTATTGTAATCTCCTTTACTGGAAATCTTTAATCTAATCTCCCTTACTGGAAATCATTAATGTAACCTCCTTTACTGGAAATCTTTATTGAAATCTATAGTTGAAATGTAAATTGCTGTGTTCATTGGGATGTATAAAAAATCATGTGGAGAAAAGTAAAATGAGAACAGTAGAAGGATTTCTACAACCTGTCTCGTGTGTGGATTATTTCATTTCATTTGACGTTCCCCTCCAGCACCGGTCCGGTTAACCTTGACATCCTTGCTGAAGTGGGCCTTCAGCACCAATAACTGTTAGATTAGGTCTTTTGATGCTATCCCATAATTCTTGGATATTCTGATCATGGTTTTTTACTTTCTTCACTCTGTTGTCAATTTTATTTTCCAGATTGTATACTTTGTCTTCATTATCTGACATTCTATCTTCCATGTGATCTAGTCTGTTGGTGATGCTTTCTATTGAGTTTTTTAATTTGGTTTATTGTTTCCTTCATTTCAAGGATTTCTAATTTTTTTTCAGAATATTTATTTCTTTCTTGAAGTAATTTTTTGCTACCTGTATTTGCTCCCTTACCTCTTTGTTCGTGTAATCAATGGATGCCTGTATTTGCTCCCTTATCTGTTTATTGATGTCATCAATGGTTGCCTATATTTGTTCACTTATCTCTTTGTTGGAGTGATCAATTTTTGCCTGTATTTGCTCATTTCAGTCATTCTTTAATTCACAGATCATTTTAATTATGAACATTCTGAACTCCTTCTCAGACATTTTATCAACTGCGCTGTCCATGGGTTCTGTTATTGTAGTATCCTGATTTGTTTGCAATACTTTCCTCCCTTGTTTTTTCATGTGGTCTATGTGATTTCCTTTCTTGCAGTGTGGATCTGAGGTATTACAGTTTCTACCCTATAATCTTGTAGTGTCTGTGCAGATTATCTATACCTCACCTTGGTGTTAGGCTTCCAGACCCTGCTGGTGTCACAGATGGATGCTACTGCAACTATAGGTAGTGTTGGCAATAGTAGGAGGTAACTCAAGATAGCAGTAGAGGTGCCCCAAGATGAATGCAACATCTTTCAGAGATGGGGCTGAAAGGGTGGGCCTTACACTGGCTTTGGGATGCCTGCTCCTAGATGTAGCTGCTTCTAGGACCTGTCTATTGTCCTAAGCTAGAGGCTACTGCATGGGGAAGGCTATGGGGATGGCTGTAGTTTCTCAAGAAGGAAGTGGGTTACATCTGAGCTCCCAGGTGGTGGTGGTGGGGCAGACCCAGGCTTGCACACAGGTCACTTGAGGGGCCTGAGCTGTGGTGGTGGGGGGGTCTGTCAGTGGTGGGATGGTACTGTGCCTACCCTGGGCCCTGCCTCCATGCAGGTCAGTGATGTGGATCTGGAATGGGCCTAAGCTCCAACTGGGGTCTGCCGGTGTGTGGAGGTGGTCCTGGGCAGAGCCTGAGCTCTGGCAGGGCTCTTCCTGGAGTGAAATAGACCCAGGACTACCCTGGGCCCTGGCTCCTGTACAGGTCAGCAACGTGAATCTGGGCTGGGCCTGAGCTCTGGCAGGGGTCTAACATTTTACATCTTTATATCAAGTTTATTCTTTTTTAATCTCTCTACTTACATTACCCACCAATTTTGCATGTTGTCCAATTTTTTCATTATGGCATTTAGCATATTAATAATACTTTATTTTCCTCATGTGATCATTCCATATATGACCATTTCTAATTCTTCCTCTGTTCAAACTATGTTTTTTTGTTGTTGTTGTTGTTTGTTGTTGTTGTTGTTTTGTTTTTTGTTTGGTCTTTTAGTGTGCCTTGTAATTTATTTTTGAAAGACAGATATAATGCTTAGATAAATAAGTTGATGTTTAGCTTGAAACTTTGTTTTTCTGGCTATGAGTCAGGTATGTTTACTGTTTGCCTTAGCTAAAGGCTTAGAGATTACATCTTCTTCTGTGCTTGTTTTGTTTCCCCTGTTCTTAAACAAGATCTTAATTGTGCAGTTATTTTAGTTGTAATCCTATTATACAGTGGCCCTGTTGATGTAATGGAAAGGTATGGAGTAAAGGGAAGCATTCTGTAATCCTATTACTAGGTCTCAGTCTATTAGTGAGCCTCCCCCCAGAGATGATACTAGTTCTTGAAAATCAGTATTTGTCCTGTTCCCCTGGTGTTGAAGTTTGAACACCTGAGAAATGCACAGACAAGAGCAAAACGTTTTATTTAAAGGACAGAAGAAAGAGAGACACACAAAGAGACTGCTCTGGAGAGAAGGGGGTCCATAGCTGGTGCCAGAGGGAGTAGGGGTATCTTCCGCCTTTTATAGATTTCAGATTTCCTTTCTTCTCATGTTTCTTCCTCCCATCCTGCCTACATGACCAAAAGTGTAGGAAGAGAGCCACAAGGGGTGATTGCTTGTGTTGGAAAATGGGATCCTTCCCCTCCCCCAGAGGCTGTTAGCAACCAGGTGATTAGGAATGCTATCTACCCATTTATTTATTTATTTTTTATTTTTATTTATTTATTTTTTGGTACTGGGGATTGAACTCAGGGGCACTCAACCACTGGGCCACATCCCCAGCCCTTTTATGTATTTTATTAGAGACAGGGTCTCACTGAGTTGCTAAGTGCCTCGCCATTGCTGAGGCTGGCTTTGAACTTGTGATCCTCTTGCCTCAGCCTTCCAAATGCTGGGATTACAGGTGTGTGCCACCGTGCCTGACTTAACCATTTATTTTTCTTTGATAATCAGCTACCTGTCCTTTGCCCCAGCCTCACTACCCCCTCCAATTAAGGGAACCTTTGACACTTGGCTACTTCCAAAGTTCTTCTCCAAGTCAAGAGTGCCTGCAATTTGACATTACACTTCTCCCACTTAGGAAGCTATAGGAGTCTGGAGTTGAATATTTTCCTTTGTCTAAGTTTGTTCAGGCTCTAATAAAATCTTTTCCAGCTAAGCTGTGATAAATAGGTTGTCTTTAGGCAGACTTTGTTATGAAGAGTTGATTACTCTGGACATACATCAAGATAGCCTTTCCTCTGCTTCTACTATAGTACAGTGGCATTTTTATCCAATCTTCAGTCTATGAGAACCTGTTAGAGATCCAGGAGGTAAAGCTCACAAAAGTAGGGGTTCGGGGACTATTATACTGGGCCCCATTGAAGTTTTTAAGCTCTCAAGCTATTCTACACTGAAGATTCAGCAGTTTGTCAAAAACACAGTTTAAGTTTTTTATGCTGATACTGCCTCTAGCAGTGGCTTCTGCTTCTGGGCTTCTGCTTTAGTGAGCTGTGATTGTCTATATCTACTAGACAGGTTTCTTTTTTTTTTTTTTTTTTTTCATTTTTGGAATCAACAGTTTTCTCTGTGTCCTCATTTCTTTGATTGAGCTACGAAAAACAAAAGTGTTGATTTTCAGCTTATTAAACTCTTCTTTTAGGAGTATGAGCGTGACAACATTCAAGCTTTTTACATGTTGGACTAGAAACTAGAAGTGACCAAGAAAATAACCTACTTCTAAGTTCACTGGATTTATTGGCAAAACTCATTTCTTTTTGTCTATAGGACTAAGACCTTTTTATTAATTTTTATTGCTGTTGCTTAGAGACCAACCTCAGTTCTTAAACACAGCCTGCAATTTCATGCCACATTTCCGTCTCCATAGGCCATCAAAACATGGATGCTTTCTTCCTCAAGACAAATGAGATAGCAAGAGCTTAACTGACAGCAAAATGGTGTCTTACATAATGTGAATTATTGGGAGAGTGTTCTTATCTTGGCATATAATGTAATGTAATGTAATTACCACAACGTCATCCCATCAATTTTGTCATAATCTTCCTTAGAATCAAGTCAATAGCCCTGATGACATTTAAGGTAGGAGTCCACAAATAATGATCACCAAAATATAGAGATCTTTGGAGACCTTTAAAATCTTTTCTGTCATAGTAAATTCCTCAGGGCCTATTGTTTCATGTCCCTACCTTATACAAAATACATTTACCCATTCCAAAGATCCACAAAATTCTGATCACATCACAACTTCAGCTGAAAATTCAAATTTCATCATCTAAATCAGGTCCACTTGATGATAAGGCTCTTGAGGTATAGGTGTTAAATATATAAATTGGACAACATATGCCTTTATGTGTGGATCTGTGAAACTAAAGAAAGCTATCTGTCCCACACACTCCGTGTACCTTGATGAGGTAGTCATAGGATGATAGCTATAGGCATACTATATAAACATAGGTATAATTGGAGTTATAACTGAGTAACTAGACAATAACAGTTGTAAAATACCAATGACCAAAGGTAGTTGCCACAAGCTGCATGGCCGTTAATTCAGAAACTGGCAAGGGGCAATGGGGGATTAAGAAAACACATACAAATATTTAGAGAGAAAGGTGGGATCACATGGGTAATGTTCTCTGATGGAGGAACAGTGACCCAGAGCTGGGTTCACCCATTTATTTTATAGGCTTTATCATCAAAAGTTTATTTGTGAGAAAGATTCTGGAAATCAGGTAGACTTGAAGATCACAGCACAGGCGAGACATTATGGTTATCTTCTATATTCAAAATCTTCTATTGTTAGGAGACAGTGTCTGTGATTCAAGGTTAAAACTGACATCTCTGGACATTTTCCCAGAGAGACCAAGGGATGGTGTGCCATAGCAACTGGTGAATGTTAACCCTGTACTTTAGCACTGGGAAATGTTAATCCTATACTCTTACACAGGGAAATCCCAGTGTAAATGTGCCACAACCACAAGGTAATCAGATACCTTCATTCTCATCACCACTCCCCACAGCTAGTCAATTCCTTGATTGGATTTTAAAGACTAAAAAAAAAATAATTATTTTGCCTCGTACCTCTATTCTGTTGGATTTTGATTTCATCCTCTCCCTTGTCTTCCCTTTTTAATGGAAAATAGTGTGTGCTTTCAGTGGAGTATATAAAACAGTTATTACCAAACATTGAGTCAAGTACCTGCAACACCTGCCTTGTCTCCCCCAGTAGAAAGTTTTGAGAAAGTTTTGCTCTAGTTTATGGGATTCAGTAATAACTGGCAAGAGCCATGTTGCATTCTAGGCTTTATGTTTTTTGAGGCTCTGGCAGCAGTTTGCCACTCCCACAACTTTATCTCAACAACTGCAGGACTAAACTTAAACATTAGTACCATTAAAGAACTGAAGCTTCTGAATTCCCGTAGACTTGTCTCAATTAATTGCTCTCACCAGGATTCATACCTTATCACTTCCCCCTTGCTACAATGATCCCCTATGAACTTCCAGTTGGTCTATCATAGAAATATTAACATCTCCAACAGTGGCATGTGGGTTGTTTTTAAAGCCAGTATTCAGTTACTGCTTGGAAAATAAATGAACCAATGAACATTTCTATAAACTGAATGTTTGTGTCCTGCCAATTCACATGTTGAAATTCTAACATACAATGTAATGATATTAACAAGTGAGGCTTTGGGAAAGTACTTAAGCATGAGGGTAGAGTTTTCATGAATGGAATTAATGCCTTACACAAAGAAAGGAAAGAGCTTTCTTTCTCTTTCTGCTGACATATGAGGATATCATGGAAAGGCAGCCATTTACAAACCAGATAATGCCCTCACCAGATACCAGATATGTTCAACAGATGCCACATGTGCTGTTGCCTTGATCTCAGGCTAAACATATTTCTGTGGTTTAAACTACCCATGATTAATTTCTCTTAAATTCTTTAATAACTTAGGTAAATCAAACTATGTATAGAAAAGTTTACAGAACAGCAAACTGAGTATTTGCAGTCTAAGATATGAATACTTTTTACTTCATACATCATTGCATGCACAGTTCCTTACCATGGAAAGGTACAGCATCTGAATATATATACACCTATGAAAGATGTTAGAACAATAATTAATAATATTCCAAAACAGAAAACAGCGGTTCCAAATGGGCTCACTTGTGAATTCTTATAAATACTTATGAAGAAATGATATTAATTCCTACATATAAATACACAAGATGCTTAACATCATGTATATTGTGGAATTATAAGTTAATGCCATGACAGAACTATAAACCTATTAAGATGGTTAAAATTCAAAAAAGACAAGATCAAATGAGGGAGAGTATATGGAACAACAGTATCCCTTCTTCACTGCTGGTAGGGATATAAAATGATATAGCCTCATCAGAGCCCAGTTTGGCAGTATCCTACAAAATTAAACATTTTTATCATATAATCCAGAAACTGGAATATTTATTAATTTATTCTTCAAAACAGCATACCTCCTACTCTTTTTTTCCCAACCATATGATTAATTTCATGATTATGTTTAAAAGGAAGTTTATGTATATAGCAGATAGCTCCTACTTTTAATCCTGATACATAGCAATGAACATATCATACACTTGTATTCTAAAGCTATTTAAACCCTGTATTTAAAGAGTATAACATTTAGAAGTTAACTGAAAAGCAGAGAAGGAAGGAGGTAGGTAGGAAAGAGAGAATGGAGGAAGGCATTGAGCAAGGGAGGGAAGTCTTCAAATTACTCAATAAAACAAGAATACAGGGTTATATGCATTTTATCCCCACCTGCTCAAAACCAGCCCTCTACTCTCTGTACAGTTCACTGTCCTATTAAGTAAAAAAGTGAGGAACCTGGCTCAGACTTCCAAAGGAGTGTAAAAGGTTACTGCATAAGGCCCTGGAATAAGCCATAGACATAACAACACCACTGACACTGATTGAAACTCCGACTCAGGCTCTTTTCTCCATCTAAGACTCTTCATATAGGCATATAAGGAACCAGAACTCTTATCATTGACCTTAACCAAATTTCAGGACTTTGATTCTTCCTGGTTTCAGTGTGAGCCATCAAATCCCATAGGAATTCATAGCAGGTAGTATTACTATTAGAAGTTTCTGGTATTCCAGGTTTTTTTTTTTTTAATTTTTTAATACTAAATCTCTAGTGATGACTTCTCCCAGATGAAATGCTACATCTCATAATATACCTCATTATATTCAGGAATTCTCAGATTTCCTCCTCAGTGGCGTAATTGCCCTTTATGAAGGTCACATTCAGGGGAGAGTCATCAAGTAGCTGATATTTGGCAACCTCTCCCAATACTGCAAGCACTCCAACTCCTATCATTGTTGAATTCCATCTTTCTGACAAGGGCAAAGAAATGCTTAATTGGATCAAAATACTTCAAGTCAAGGTCAATGACCAGTTCCTCATGTTAGAGGCTCTTTATTAGATCACTGGGAAGTGGTCTTTGGACTGTTTGTTGACCTTTTTCAGCATGTATATCTACGTGATGAAATTTTATATTTGAGCAAAAGGCACCAAAGAAAAACCACCTTATTTTTTGAGTTGAAAATGGTAAAATTTCTTGATAATAGTTAACACCACATAGTTAATTCACCTAGTTCTTTTTTGTATATAATGAAAACAACATCATAACTATACTAAGTGCTCAAGGATTTTAGATGATCTGAATTTAGTACATACTAGTCAAATATTGAGATTCACTGTGTTTACAAAACAAAGTAGTATCAGTGAGACTGTGAACCTAATTCTGGGAACATAAAATTCATTTTCCACTGTTCATTTTTTTGGAAAGCAATAATATATTTTTAATAGCTACAGACATATCTTTTCCTTTAAAATTGTATAATTTCTATTTTTATTTTTGTACTAGGAATTGAACCCAGAGGCACTTGACCACTGAGCTACACCCCCAGTCCTTTTGTTTATTTTTATTTTGAGACAGAGTCTCTCTAAGTTGCTGAGGGTCTCACTTAGTTGCAAAGGCTGAATTTTAATTTATGAACCTCCTGCCTCAGCCTTCTGAGTCATGGGATTATAAGCATGCATTACTATGCCTGGCTAAAGAACTTTTCAAAAGAAGAAATACAAATGGCCAAAAAATATATGAAAAAAAAAATTCAACATCCCTGGAAATCAGGGAAATGCCATAAAAACTACATTGAGATTTCATCTCATTTCAGTCAGAATGGCAATCCTCAGGAATACAAATAATAATAAATGCTGGTGAGGATGTGGGGGAAAATTGGTACACTCATAAATAGTTAGTGGAACTGAAAATTGGTGCAAACACTCTGGAAAGCAGTATGGAGATTCATCAAAAGACCAGGAACAGAACCACCATATGACCCAGCTCTCCTACTCCTTGTTGTTATCCTAAAGAACTAAAATCAGCATACTATAGTGCTACAGGCACATCAATGTTTATAGCAATACTGTTTACAGTAGCCAAGTTATGAAATCTTCTCAGGTCCCCAACAAAAGATGAATGGATAAAGAATGTGGTAATATACACAATGGAATTTTACTCAGCCATGAAGAAGAATGAAATTGTGGTATTTTCTGATGAATGAATAGAACTGGAGACTATCATGCTAAGTGAAATAAGCCAGACTCAGAAAGTCAAGGATCAAATATTTTCTTTTATATGTGGAAGTTATAGCAAAATAACAGGAAAAATGGTATGGGATCCTGTGAAAATAGAATGGAGATCAATGGAGTTGAGGAAGAGGGTAGAGGGAAAGGAAGGAGGGATGGGAAAAGGGATCATCTATGGAATGAAGTTGACCAAATTATACAATGTACATATATGAAATACCACAGTTTAAAAATCTACAAATAAGTAGGAGGAAAACCCATAGAGTAGAGGAAGAAGAATGGGGTGGGGGGAAGGGAGGGAGGAGGGGAAGGAAAGAGGAAGTACTGGGGAATGAAGTGGAGCAAATTTATATTCCATGCATGTATGATTGTATGATTACATCAAAATGAAACCCAATACTATATATAACTATAATGCAATAATGAAAATATTTTTAGAAATTCATAATTTAATGAATGGTTCCTAATTTTTCAAGTTTAAAATTTAAGTTAAAATTTAAAAAAAATATGTTTATTTTGTAGGGATCCTTTAGTTATACATAAAACTATAGATGGCTTTTGGCTTTCAATGTATTAAGAGTGGCCACATTATTGATTAATTAGTGTGGATAGAAACAACAGAGGGCCTATGCCAGATAGGCAAAATTAGACTGAAACAATTGAGGATCAGTCCTTTTTCCTCTCTGCTTCACAGGAGAATCTGGGAAGTTTTCATTTGTTTGTATTCCACCTCATTGAAATGTTAAACAAGATTTTCTAGAATATCTGTGCTGGAGATTAGTAATCCCTGCACTTTTTTTGTACATTGTAATCTATTTTTTGAATCCTCAAGACCTAATATCCACTTTTTCATTTACTTTTACTTGGTCTGAGTGCCTGACATTCAGCAGGCACTCAGACCAAAATTCAACACTTGCTGAAGAGTGAGATTGTGGAAAAAATCCATTGGGAGCTCTGGATTTCATCAGGTCAATGACAGGTCCTTTTAGATAGGTGGTCTAGTTATGTGTACAAATCTAACTGCTACAGTCTGGAACAGTCTAATGTTTGAATAGAGGGATATTGAACACTGGCATTCATCATGGAACTTTCAGAGCTACATCTGTCAACACAGAAAGTTGAAATGAGGAGAGATGCGGCTACAGGGAAAAAGGCATTCTTGCTTCTTCCTCAGACACTCTTGAGAGCTTTTAGGTGCCTGGAGACCCCACAGAAACACAAATGATATCCAGGTTTATACCAGATGTTGGTGGTTTGAGATTGGTGTAGATAGATAGGCACAAGAACCTGATTTCTGGACAGTTTTTGAAATAGAAGGTCAAGCTAGACAGGTAAAGAACTAAACATACAGATAAACAACCCAGTGAAGAGAAGGCTGATGCAGTTATTACCTCCATTTCGAGAGACACTCAGAGGTCATGTAGTCAAGGCTTGGGGGTATTTATTACACCTCTCAATATCTGGAATCATCGAGGCTAGAAGGTCCAGTAAAAAAAAAAAAAAAAAAAAAAAAAAAAAAAAAAAAAAAAAAAAAAACAAAAAAAAAAAAACAAAAAAAAAAAAAAAAAATTCTTCATTTCTAATACCTGTACAAGTAGTAATTTTAGACTCTTCTTTTAATTCCCTGGTATTGTCTTCTGAGTTGATTTGATAGGTTTCCCCCACTATTGGACATTGTATACTTTAAGCTACTTTTTTTGTATTATTTTGATGTTATAATGTGTTAATTGGAGTTAATTGCTCTTTTGTTCTCTTTCTTTCTCTTTTGTATACTCTCTCCCTCTTGTTTTTCTCTTTTGCTTTTTCTTCTGCTGTCTCTCTTCTATTCCCCTTCGCTATTTTTTAATATTGCAATTTATTCATTCTTTTTCTTCATTGTCTCTTTCCTTCCCCTTGCTTTTTCTCTCTCCCTTCCCCTCACTTAGTTTTGTTTTTTTTTTCTATTTTATTTTAATGACCTATATAGTTTAATGTCAATTTTACCTTAATACCTAGTTTTCAACCTATTATAAGGTATTAATCCTCTTTCCCACTTCTGGGCTAGTGGAGTTGTGGAGAACATTTTTAATAAGTTTTTGTGTTTTTTAGTATATGGTTTGCTTTCAAGTGGTCACATTTGCTGGTGATCATTATCTACTCTCATTGTGATTTTAGGAATTGATCCTAGTGCTTTGGACACATTGAGTGGGTGCTTTGATGCTGAGATATACACTTGACTTTGAGCACACAATAAAGAGAAAGCCACTCACTAAAAAGACCCTCACACAACAGTAAAAGAGATATCCAACCCAGCAGATGCACAAATCTCAGTACAGAAATACAGGAAACATGAGAAATAAGGTAATAAGTCACCTCCAAAAGTTTATAACCCTTGAGCAACTGAACCCATGTATTCTATCTAAGTAGAAGAAATGCCACCCAATTTAAAAAGTTAATTGATAAAATGATCAATGAATTGTCTTATATAATAGTATTACAAGGCATTCTCTCTTTATCATATTGTATCCAGGCTTAATTTTCATGATTGTTCATATTTAAGTGCAGAAGTGAGATTTCAGATTCAGAATTTACTGAAATTTTGAAAATTCAGATTATGGAGGAAAAGCTATTTTCTTGTTGAAAATTTGTCTGCCTGAGTTCTCAGTGACAAGCGGGGCTTATGAAGTGTTTGTACATCCATTCTTTTTCCTGTTAACACATTCCATAGTACTTTCACATGAAACATATGCAGTGCTGTTGGTAGTAGATGGGGTGATATGGGGCCTTGGGAAGTGCTATGTGTCCTAAAAGCAGTCAAAGTTTGGGAGATATCCAGAAAAAATGGACTTCTCCCAAACATTGTCTTGAGATTCCTCCTCTGCCAAATATTGGGTACCATCTCAGTCAAATCTGAAAATAGCTGTCATTCAAATCTGAAAACAGGGCTGAAAGCAAGAGCAAGGATGTTGTCATCTTTATGTTATAAAGTTTGTGGTCATCTCAGTCCTGTTTCATGCAGGTCTTCATTATTTCTTGGTTAAAGGCTGCATGGTAAAATCACTTCCCTGAAAGTTCTGAGCTTGGCTAACTTCATACCTTATGGAGAATGAGTCAGGGTCTCAGTCTAGATGTGAGGTAGGGAAGCTATAGGAAAAGTCAAAACCCCAGAACAGGTTTTGGACTGTCACCCACTATGTATTCCTTCCCTTTATCAGCCAGACATTGTCTCTTTGTATCTTTGTCTAAGAATGATTGAATTCCTACAGGGGCATGGAAGAATGGTATGATTTTGTGAGCCTATGATCTGTTGATGTTATATGTAACATATAGTATAGAGGAAGGACTTTTTAACCCTCAAATATGGTAAAATATGTAAAATAGTAAGAAACATCTAACAAGTATATGCATCGTTGATATTGTATTTACTTGTACATTCACATAATGTCAAGTGTTCCATGAACAATCATGTATGATTCACTCTGATGTTCACTATTAAATAGTAATTATAATTTCAGTACTCACCAATAAAGATTTTTCAGGTGCTTATCAGTATATCCTTTGGAATCACAGCACCTCAGCCATTCATAAATTTGTGCTTTTCTATATGGCCACATGGTTCTCTACCTAATGATGTCTATAACAATCTGAATGGCCATCAAAGTCATTATACTGAGTGAAAAACCCAAAATAAAAATCAAATATTGTGTTCTGTAAAATTCTTTTCACATAAAATTTTTGCAAATGACAAAATTATAGTGATTAAGAATAGATTGGGGGATTCAGAGGTTAAGGTTTGAGGAAAGGTGTGATTTTAAGTAGAGAGGATGAGGGAGTTTGTGGTAATGGAAGAGTTCCCTATCCTGATTGTGATAGTAGTTACATGAATCAGTATATGTTTAAAAACATTATAAATCCAGGCAGGGTTGTATATGTCTGCAGTCCTGGTGACTCAGGAGGATGAAGCAACCTCAGCAACATAGCAAGGCCCTAAGCAACTTAGCAAGAACTTGTCTCAAAATAAAATAAAAAATAGGCTTGAGTGCGGGAAGCCATCCATGAAATGCGTGAGGACCTTTTCAGTATTGAAGCAAGTGAGGGGGTAGATCTGGTAACTGGGAACTTATAGTGGCAATCTCTGCTATCAAGATCGCCTTTTGCTGAGTAAAGCAAAAGGAGATCTCGATAGCTTGAGATCGCTCAGCAAAAAAAGAAAATAAAATAATGGCATTTGCAGGTAAATGGATGAAGTTGGAGAATATAATGCTAAGTGAAGTTAGTCAATCTCAAAAATCCAAATAACGAATGTTTTCTCTGATATAAGGAGGCTGACTTACAGTGGTGTTGGGTCGGGGTACATAGGAGGATTAGAGGAATGCTAGAAAGGTCAAAGGGGAGGGAGGGGAAGGAAGGGAGCAAGGGGGGAGGGAGGGGAAAAAAGAAAAGGTGGTTGAATAAGATGGATGTCATTATCCTAAATGCATGATTGAAGATTTGAATGGTATGAATATACATTGTATACAAACAGTGTTTTGTAAAAAAGATGCTCTATATGTTGATTATGAATTATAATGCATACTACTATTATAAATACAACAACTTTGAATTAAATAAAAAAGATTGCCTTTTGCAAGTGAACTCCCCCTCTGGTCTGCGAAAAGGTCCCATGCAGAACTGGAGGTGGGTGTGACTGGACTTGTTAGGAACTGAGAAGCCTACCTGCCCCAGACTTTATCCTGTTTTTGTGAAGAACTTTCTACAGAAAGCCTTTGATATATTCCAATATAAATAAAGCAAGCATGGGCTCCCTTCTTTGTTAGCAGCTGGACCCTTCTGTTCAGCTTTGCCCATCGCTATCCCTGCTCTCAAACTACTTTTCTGTGTTATGTGGTTATTTCTACTAATTTTCTTAGCTTTTATTTCTCAGCCAGCCCATCCCTTCAGAGGGGCAACCCATTCCCTTGCCCACGTGGGACATGGGTGACACTAGGGATGTGTTTCAGTGATAGACTGCTCTTGGGTTTAATCCCTGGTACCTAAACAAATAAACAAACAATAGGGCTGTCACCACTCTCCTGTCAAATGGATGTTTATTAAAACTTATATTCTGAAATAAATTTTAGTTTAATTAATATTGTAGCAATGCCGTTTTTCTCAGTTTAGTGTACTCTTCTATGTAATATGATATCTTTGTTTAAAACTGAAATAAGGTTACTTAGGAACTCTATACTATTTTTACAGTTTCTATGTAAATCTAAAATTATTTTTATGGGATTTAAGATATATAGAGAGGCTTCAGTTCGTGGTACATTTATCAGTGTCCACCAATGTCCAGTTTTTCTCTCCTTACAGAATAGTATTTTGAAGCTCATTGCAGTCTCTGGGCCATTTGATTAGATTATGCTTCTGACTGATAAGAGGCAATAATTTAAAACACAATGCAAAGCTATACCAAGGCAGTGGGATATACCAGAAATGCTTATGTAAACCTAGAAGTACAGGAAAAGGATAATCTCTGGGTCATGGTTAGTGGAAAAGATCAAAATCAAGGACAGAAAGGAAAAATCTGCTGAATAGAGAATATATCAACCTTTTAAAAAGAAGATGATACAGGGAAAATAATCCACATTGCTTTCAACCTTTGTTGTTCCTAAGTTTTACTCTGTTGATACTTGGCAGCAGTAAATGCATATTTTTTTTAGTAACAGAAGACATTTCTGTATTCAATACTAACATCTCAAACAGTGAAACATAGTTTATATTTTACTATAGATCATGTGAATATTGTGATGATATCTAAAATGCTTTTTTAAAAGATTTTTTAATCTATACTGTCACATTATTACAATAAGAGTGAGATTTATGTCTTTTTTCCAACCCATACAACTTTTATCTGGGAAAAATTTCCTGTTCTATACAGAAAAGGAAATGATGACTTTAGTATAGATCCTTTTAGATTCTGAAAAAAAAATATGGAACTCTAAGGTAGGAAGGATTCTTGCCTATAAGAAGAGATATAAAACAGAGATATACCAAAAGAAGGCGGAATGGGATCAATGTACGAGGACATACAAAAAAGAAAAGTGAAGCCAAAGAAATGCTAACAGATGAGGAGTCTAATAAAAAACTCAGCAGAGCAGGAAAAGAGAAGTACATGGATAATGGGGAAACTTGCTTAAAAACCACATAGCCTGTGCATTTCTCTGCCAGTAAAACCAACCAGTCCAGCAAATAACAGTGTATATGCCATATCTATGAAGACATATGTTCTATTCATTATAAAAATATGTAAACCAGATAATACTACATCCTCTTCATATGTTTAAGGAGTCAAGGGAGATTTACCTCCCTCTCACTTTCTCCATCTTTGTCTCTATCTTTATATCTCTATTTCTTTTTTTTTTCTTTTCGTTTTTTGTAGTATGAAGAAGAGCTGTGTCAGGCAGTAACCTTGATTTTTATCTGATTGACCTTACAAATTACTTGTCATATTTTAATCTCCTTTGGCATGGGATGTTAGAAAGGAAAGGACCAAATTTAGGGTCTGAACAAAAGCTGCACAACAAACATTTTGAATACTACCTCCTTGTTGAGTTGTACTTGCCATTTTAAATTTCACTTCTTTATTTTGCTTTTAATCATTCTTATATAAAATTGTTATATTATTGTAATTCTGTTTTTATGTAAACATTTTAAAATTGATTCTGGTACTAGCAGGTACAACATTAATGAATAAAATAGTATGACAAAGGGAAGAGATAAATATAAGATGATATCAGGAAAGACATGATGACAGGTAATACCAGACTGCTCCTCAGTAAGGTGGATAACTAAGGGAAATCACTGAAATTTAATACTGAACAGTAAAAGAAACCACAGAGACACAGAAATTTGGAAACTTCCAATATAAGAAATAATATGTTATAGACCTGCTACCTTGTCAGAGGTGCCAGCTATGGCTGATAAAGGGAGGGGGAGTGCAGGCAGGGAGAGAGGAAAGAACAGTGGGAAAAAATTAGCTTGTGGGAACTTGTGGAATGGGCAGGGAGGCTGATCTTAATGGACCCAGAGTCCATGATTAAACTTGTATGAAAAGCAACCAAAATAACTCCACCGATGGATGGAGAGTCCTGCTGGAACTGGGGGTCCCTGGTGTAGGAACCATTTATAAGTAGTGCTGGCTGACACAGCAGTCTCATATTATGGGCCCCAGAGTGTGCCTGGACTAGTGTAACTAAAATATGTGTGGAGATTTGTGCTTAGGGCATCCAGGCTCTGGATACCAAGGAGTGAAAACTCCCTTTGTTGCTAGCACCCCATAAGAGCTGTTGGAAAGATGCCAATAATGGCCACACAGGAGTGTCTACACTCCATGGCTGATACAAGATAATTCACATCCATAGCAGTAAATGTGAAACCTGTTGGGGTTTAGGCCCTCCACCCTAAAAGTAGAATTTATAAGAAGCACTTGGGAGCCAGACGTCCAGCAAAGATTGGCATCCCTGCAGTAACAGGGGATGGGGATCAATTTTCCTATACCCACTAACAGATTACCAAAGGTAAGCCAAGAATAAATTCCAACTACTGGAACTTCTAATTTAAAATTCTGACCATCCCCACAACAGGAATATATAATTTGTCAGCTCTACTTAGTGCATTTCACTCTATACTGGGAGACATAAAGCCGGGAGCTACTGCAATCAGCTTTGGCTTCTATGACAGGAAGCTAAGTGAGGAACACAAAGAGATTTGCTCTAACAACCCCTGGTCTTTGACCCAAGTGTTACAGTACCCAAAAATAAATATAAAAAATGAACATCTATCGTAGCCAACACTTTTGACCACCTCAGCGGAAAACAAGTCTTTTATTACTCATTAAGAATTTGTATATTTTTTTGGTATCACCCCACTTTTATTTTTATTTTGTTTTACTATTTTAATTTTATATTTAAAATATTTTTCAAATTCATTTAATTATGTTATTTTTTTTCTTTTTTTTTTTCCATTAGACATAATTGTGTATTGATGGGTATGTGTATGTGTGGGGTTCTGTATTCTCTGTGTTTGGATAAGTTTGAAATATATATATATAATGAATATTGATATATGTAATAAATATGAGTATAATTTTATTGTCATTTTAATTACTTTCTTCTTCATTTTATTATTTAGGCTTGGTTTAACTTAGCTGGGGTAAAATGATATGTGGGTCTGAGTAGTTTTGATTTTACATTTGCTCATACCTCATATTTTGTCTTTCTTATTGCCCCTTCTTCATTCCTTCTTTATTTTCTCCCCCCCCCTCACTAATAGCCAGATTTTCCTGTTCCCTCTTCCTCTCTTTGTTTTTATGATTTTTGGCTATTTTTATTCCTTCTTCTTTATAGCCATTATATGATACCCATCAGGATATTGAGAGAGGTAGGAGGGGAGGGAAAGTGGGAAGTGAGGACTGAAATGGAGTAAATCAAATTCCATGAAAATATGTTACTGTCAGAAGAAGCCAACTACAATGTATAACTGTAATACTCTAATAAAAGAATAAATATCATATCAAACTCTAGATAGGGAAAAAGGGAGAGAGGGGAAGGGAGGAGGCATGGGGTTAAGAAAGATGGTAGAATGAGATGGACATCATTACCCTAAGTACATATATGAAGACACGAATGCTGTGACTCTACTTTGTGTACAACTAGAGACATGAAAAATTAAGAGAGAATAAAATAATGGCATTTGCAGGTAAATGGATGAAGTTGGAGAATATAATGCTAAGTGAAATTAGTCAATCTCAAAAATCCAAATACCGAATGTTTTCTCTGATATAAGGAGGCTGGTTCACAGTGTTGTTGGAAGGGGGTACATAGGATCAGAGGAACACTAGAATGGTCAACGGAAAGGGAGGGGAGGGAGGGAGTAAGGGGGGGTTGGAAAAAAATTGGTGGTTGAATGAGATGGATATCATTATCCTAAATGCATGATTGAAGATCTGAATGGTACTTATATACTTTGTATACAAGCAGTTGTATGTAAAAAGATACTATACTTGTGCATGATGAATAAGTAAATAAATAATAAAAAAATTGTGCTCTATATGTGTACTATGAATTGAAATGCATTCTGCTGTCATGTATAACAAATTAGAAAAAAATAAATAAATTAAAAAAAGAAATGTCATAGAAATTTTTTAAAGATTACAGGATATTAAAAGGTTGGTGAAAATGTAATTGTAGATGGTGTGAAGATTGCTGAATGTTCATGTTCAAATCAATAAAATTGTAAGGGGTATTTTTTTTTGGGGGGGGTACCGTGGATTGAACTCAGGGGCATTTGACCACTGAGCCACATCCCTAGCCCTTTTTTGTATTTTATTAGACACAGGGTCTCACTAAGTTGCTAAGTGCCTCGCCATTGCTGAGGCTGGCTTTGAACTTGCGATCCTCCTGCCTCAGCCTCCCAAGTGCTGGGATTACAGGTGTGTGCCAGCGCGCCTGGCTAGGTAGTTTCTTGATAGATGGATGCACAGGAGCAATGAAGTTGAATATCTGATGTCAGTTTGAGAAACTGACAAAAAAAATACTGAACAGATCTTGCTTTGGAGATAGCTAAAAGTATAGTTAACTTTTAATTTATTAAAAAATAAATTAAAAAAGAATATATAATACAGGAATTGCAGAAAGGACAAAGGTAGCAGATTTTATATTATCATGTGGAATAATAACAGCTGTTTTATGATTCAGTAGTGTTGTAACTGTTTAATATAAAGAAGGGCCATCAAATCATCTTCAGCAAAGCATATTAAAATAATAAGATAATAAAGTGGAAAATATGGAAGTGTTTTTATTTCTTGTTAAAATGTAAAATGGTAATGTTAGCTTATTCTTTTTCACCTGTTTTTGGATAATGTCAAAACATGAAAAAAATTTATGAGATTATTGTACTGCAAATAAATGCATACATGCCTTCTATTACAGAAAACCTGCAGGCTTACATTTGAATCAAAAAATTTGGTAACGTTTAGGGATTAGTGAGTTATGGAAAGAAGGTGATGATTTAAAAGAAAGAAAAAGCGCTCAAGGGAAAATGGGAAACATGATATTTTTAAAAGGAAAAGAAAAGAACAGTGATTAAATAATACCATGAGGAAACATTTACTTAAGCATGAAATCATGTGGAATCATATCAACATGAGAGGGCTAGGGGTTTAGCTCAGTAGTAGACTACCTCTGGGTTCAATCTCCAGTACTGCAAAATAAAGAAAGAAAAAGAAAGAAAGAAAGAAAGAAGAAGAAGAAAGAAATGAAAATAAGTATGCAAGTTGTAGCTAGCATCTAGAAAGAACATTTATAGCAGAGAAGATTTGAATGGTATGAATATACATTATATACAAACAGTGTTTAGTGAAAAGATGCTCTATATGTTTATTATGACTTATAATGCATACTATTATTATAAATACAACAACTTTGAATAAAAAATAAAAAAATAAAAAAATAAATTAAAAAAAAGAAAATTATGATCCAAGTTCTATTTGAGTGTGTTTAACACAGTGTTGTCCTATAGAGAAAATATGATTTATCTTGCATTATTTTTATGAAAATAAATGAGGTTTAAAAGTAAATTTCAGTCACTATTTAGAATTAATGACAGCAATGAAAAATGCCTATTTTAAAATAATATAATTTCTTCATTTATGAGCTCTAATAACACACACATAAGCACAACATTAATAATACTGAAAGTAATTGTTGGTATTTTTTGTTGCCAGTATTATTTCGTATACTCTTTCTTATAAAATTTGAATCAAATCACATCAGGGAATAGACATAGCTTAATACTTAGATTTTAATTTTTCCTTATTTATGAAAGGAGATTTTAAACTGATTTAAAACCAGCAAGTGGCATCTACTCAGCCATAAAGACAAGTAAATTTATGGCATTTGCCAGTAAATGCATGGAACTGGAGACTATCATGCCAATCCCCAAAACCCAAAGGCCAAATGTTCTTTCTGATATGTGGATGCTGACTTACAATAGGCTGGCATGGGGGTGGGAGGAGTGGAATTTCACTGGATTGGATGGGTGAATGGTGGAAGGGAGTGGGGATGGGAATAGGAAAGACAGTAGAATGAATTAGACATAACTCTCCTATGTTCATATATGAATACACAACCAGTGTAACTCCACATCATGTACAACCACAAGAATGGGTAGTTATACTCCATGTATGTATGGTATGTCAAAATACATTCTACTGTCATGTATAACTGAAAAGAACAAATTTTTTAAAAAGACATGCCAAAAAAACAAAATCAGAATCCGGCAAATGGTTGTCCAATATGACAAAATAATAATAATAATAAAAGCCTGTAGAATATGTTTAATTTTGGTATTTTGATAGTTAATTCTATGTGCCAATTTGACTGGTCCATGGCATGCCCAAATAAGTAGTCAAATATTATTATGGGTATTATTTCTGGTGAGAGTATTTTTAGATGAGATTAACATTTGAGTCAGTATACTGAGTAAAGTGTATTTCCCTGCATAATATTAGAGGTTCTCATCCAATTAAACACCTGCTTAGAATAAAATAGATAGCACTTCCCTAAGTAGGAGTGAATTTCTTCTTCATGACTGAATTCAAGCTGGGACATCAATTTTTTTCCTGCCTTTTAATTGGAACTGAAACATCAGTTGATTCTGGGTCTTGAACTGTCTGTCCTTTGTTCATTCTGGAACTATATCATTGCTATTCCTGGGTCTCCAACTCACTGGCACATCTACATATATTGGGATTTGTCAGCCTCCATATCAAATGAGCAAGTTCCTCATTTATATGTGTGTATATTCATACACATATCTGTATGTAAACACACACACACCTATATATATTCCTATACACACACACATTCATCTTAATTCATATGGACTACTGTGTGACTTCTAAACAACAAAAATTTATTTTTCACAGTTCTGGAGACTAGGAAGTACAAAATTGAGGCACTGGCAAATTCAGTGTCTGGCAAGGACCTGCTTCCTGGCTCATAGGTGGCCATCTTTTCACAGTATTCTCACATGGGAAAAGGGGTCCATTTTATAAGGGAACAAACCCTATTCTTTAGAGCTCTTACCTTTTGGCTTAATCAACTTCCATAGTCCCTACCTCCAAGTAGGAGGTTTAGCTATGCCATCGTTTAAATATTTATAGTGTTTCATGATCACACAGGTAACACATATATGTTTCTTCAGTGTTGGAAAATATTGAAAGCATGAATAATAAAATTGGTTAATATACATTTCCATAAGCAAGAGAGGAACATTGTTGATATTTATCTGTATTGTTTTATACTCTCTTACTTTTACGTTTATATATATACATACATATATATGAATGCATATACACATATACACACACATATCTGTTTGTGTATGTGTCTCACAGCCTTTCCATCCATATTTTTATTCTAATTTGTTTCACATATTGATTGGCTTATAATTTTGGGAATGGACATGGCATAATAATTTAGCTTTAAATTTGAATTAATAATAAACCGATTACTAATAGTAAACAGATTTAACCACTTGCCAAAACAACTAAACAGATTAAATTGAAAAATATCAATATATTGGGAATTAAGCAACAAAAGACAGTGATTCCTAAGAGATTGAAAATAAACAAGGCAAGCCTATAATTGCCCCAACTTGCTGTCTTGAACCCACAATGTAGGGAGGAGTAGCTCAGGTGAAACCTAGCCATCTTCTATCATTGAGGAGGTAAGTTTGAGGGTTAGCAAAGGACTAGATGGCCATAGTTCATAGGGCAAAGTACTGGGAAGGAGAGAACTTCACATGAAAAAAGTTACACAACCCACTTAGGGGGCTTTATGTTCCCACCAGAATGTAAAATCATGCCATGCAAAGGATATCAGAGAGGGTGCTTATCAGAATTTTTAACGCAAGATTAGTCTTGATTTATGATTCTATGGTCACATGTAACAAACCTTAAAAGCAAAGTTTCAAGGCTCATGGTGTTTCTGAGAAAATTATTTGAGTCAGAGAACAAAAGTCAAGGATATGTATGTATTGAAAAAATACCCAGTATACTTGTACCGTATAAATATGAACAAGGCCAAATTCTCACTGTTTAGCATCCAATCAAATTGCTATGCCATGTATACAAAGTGGCAGGAGACTATGTCCAATAGGGAGAATAAAATTATACATAAATGAAAACATCCCATTGTACCCCTAAAATATACACTGTTTTTATTTATCTATTAAAATAACACTTTAAAAATCAGGAAGAAAATGTCTTCTACCAACTTGTGTTTGGATCAACTTGGGGGAAAAAGAGGCTTAAATGCTGTTGCTGATATACAATTTTAAAATGTCAAGTTTTTAGCTTTAACTTTTTGTAACATAAAGTAATAACACTGGCTTAAGTGCTGACTTAAAATGCTATTTTGTAAGGTTTGGATGTAAATAATCAGAGGAGGTCAGCAGTTTATGTGTGAGACATAGTTTCCTTTACTGCCCCTGTCTTTGGTTTGCTTTTTAATTTGAGATGCTTACTATATCCTTTTATGTTAGAATTATTGTTCTTCTGCCTTCCTTCTTCCTATATCTTGTTTTAAATAAACTGTCCTTTGGGGAAAAATAAGTGATCAAAACTGGTATAGGTGATAAAATGAGCAGTGCATAAAAGTATTACAATTATATTTCACGTGTTTAGGAAATGAGGAAAAGTGAAACATGTTAAATAGAGATGTGTAAGAAATAAGCCCAAATGTACACCAAATAGTGCAAACAATGTCTAAAACAATGCACTGATTTAGTCTAATGGAAGATTAGATATGGTCAAATAAAAGATTAGTGAGCCCATGTATGTTGAAAAATCACAAACATTTTGATAATACATATGTACATGAAAAATCCTAGAATCAGCTTTAAAATAGTACTAATTATGTACCAATTTTACTTACTATTGAGGACATTCCTAAATTTTCTAGGAATACCATAAGATGGGCAGTTGTAATTTCATTCCATTGTTAGAATTATTTTGCTACAATAATATATGCACCATTATCTTTGTAATTAAGATATTTATATATGCGTAACAGCAGAAGTAGCAACTGTGTTAGCCAGACATGGTGGCACATGGCCTATAATTCCAACAACTTAAGAGGCTGAGGCAGGAGGATCACAAGTTGGAAGTCAGCCTGTGAAAATTAGTGAGGCCCTGTCTCAAAAGACTAAGAGGAATGGAGATGTATCTCTGTGGTAAAGTGTCCCTGGGTTTAATTTCCAGTACCAAAAAAGAAGGAAGGAAGGAAGGAAGGAAAGAAGGAAGGAAGGAAGGAAGGAAGGGAGGGAGGGAGGGAGGGAGGGAGGAAGAAGTGGCAGCTGTGTTAATTAGAGTAATTGCTGATGCAACAGACAAAATCTGAAATATAAATAGCTTAGCAATATTAAAGTTTATATTTCAGGGAAGGTATGCAGAAGCTCTCTGCTGTCAGGTGAATCCAGGAACCAAGGTGTTTTCACCTGGGGTTTCATCATGTAAATGTGAGCTCTCAAATGCTTATGCCTGGAGATGACAAATACTGCTTCAACTCAAATTTCAGTGCCAAGACCAGTTACAGGATTCTTCATAATACAAGTGAATGGGACAATATAGTCTACCAGTGTACAGAGATGGAGAACAAGACACCATTGTGGATGAACACTTGCAGTATCTTCCAAAAACTGTTATATAGTAGATGTGCAACAAAAGAGCAACTATCATCATTTGTTGAGAAAACAACCCCCAGGCTTCTATGGGAAGCCTCTGAGAGGAAGATGAATATTACTGTGAGAGTGAAGCTGAAGCTGTAACAGAGACCCAAGGAATTAAGAGATGCCAGAAAAACATGGACCATCTGTTGAGGAAAGCTGTAGGCCAAGGCAGAGAGCCCACATGGCACAACTAGAAAAGCCATAGGGACAGGGCTGTCCAAGGTCTTTGGGGATCACATCTCACCATCACATTCTCCACATGCCAGATGTAGAGCCACAGGACATGTTTGCCTGGTTGGATTTTGGGTTTGCTTTGGTCCTGTTACTTCTTTATGTGCCTCATTCCTCCCTTTTGGAATGAGAATGTTTACTCTGTGCCACCCCACTGTATATGGAAAATATGTAGCTTGCTTTTTTTTTTTTTTTTTTTTAATAGGGGCTCACGGCTAAGAGTTTGCCTCAAGTCTCAGAGGGGACTTTAAACTTGGACTTTTGAGCAATGCTGGAAGTATTAAGGCTATGGGAACTCTTAGATATTGATGGGATGTATTTTGCATTGTGAGATAGGGCTGTGGGGAGCCAGGAGTGGAATGCTATGGTCTGGATGTGGAATGTCCCCACAAAACAAAACAAAACAAAACAAAAACTCATATTATAGAAGCATGGTCCCCAAAGCAATAAGATTCAGAAATGGGGATTTTAGATAATGATAGATACTGGGTGATCTAACCAAATCAGTAGGTTAATTCATTTGATGGATTAATAATTTGAATGGAGAACTGGGTGGTAAATACAGGCAGGTGGGTGTAACTGGAGGGAATAGGTCACTAGAGGTGTGACCTGGGGGACTGTATCTCTTCTTTCTCTCTCCCTGATTCCTGGATGCCATGAGCTGAGCAGCTTTCTTTTGCCACACCATTATACCATGTTGTTCTACTCACCATAGGCCCAGAACAATGCAATTGGCTATTTTCTAAATCTCTGAAACCATGAGTCCAAAATAAACTTCTCCTCCTATAAATTGCTCTTGCCCAATATTTTGGTCACAGTGATGCACAGATGACTAACAGAAAGAATGGGTCAGCTCTCTAGTTACTGTATTCTTGTGAGAGCGAGTGGTAATAAATAAGTCCACCCCATGTCTTGGCCCCTTTTGCATGGGCCAATTTACATTGGGCCTAACTAGGTTGCTGGTAACATGCTATTTGGACCTCCAGCCATCAGAATTGTAAGCAAACAAATATCTTTATTTTATAAGTTACCCAACACAACACAAAAAGACTAAGACAATGTTCCTTTGTTTTATGACCTGAGATAGATTTTGGAGTAGTGAAAAGCAAAGTGAATAAAAAGACAAGGTCTGCATCAGGTTGGGAGAGTGGAACAGTGTGGACTTCAGTTGAATTCATATCAGGGGTATTATCTCTGTCCTGTCACTGAGCAGCCTGGTGAAGTTGAGAAAATTGGAAATTCTTCATTTACAAAATGAGTCTGATAAGCCCTATGTTGCAAAACTGCTGGAATATATGTAATGTTTGTAAAGCTCTTGAAAGAGTGACCTTTAAAAATGACATTTATTACTTATTATTATGACCCAGACAATACTACCAACCACTTTAAAATATGTACCACCTTTGGAAAAAAATAAGTCATGCTTAGCAAGTAAAACTAATTGATTTTTGTCATTTGAAACTGTTATTTAATTTAGGGGAATCTTCCTAAGCTGAATGTAGCTCAGAGGTCCTAGAATTTGTATCAAGGACTAAATCCCTCCCTCCCAGGTGTCTTTCAATTCAGACCACCCTGTTTTCATTTATTTCATCAGCAACAAAAATCAAGCTCTCCCATGGAGTTAAAAATTACATTCATGTTAATCTAATTATTAATATTCCCTTTTAATGAAATTGATTCTAATATCCCCCACATCTCACTGCAAAGAGTACGGTCACAGTGGCTTTCTTCTTGGAAAAAGTGGTGCATTGTAATGATATGTAATAGTGGGATTTGTTTTACATATTTGTACATGCACATAACATAATTTGGTCAAAAAAGAAATCTGTCTTTCTTTTGTTGTGGTACTGGGGATTAACCTCAGGGCTTTACAAATTAGACAAGCTCTCTACCATTGAACTAAATCTCCAGCTCCACTGTGCCTCTTGACATCACATCTCCAGGAGGTATCACCCTTACTTGAGAAACATTTTGTAGTTGATGTACATAAAACACCTAGTTAATTCACCATGTTCATTGAGCTAGAACAAAAGCACAAGATGCCTTTCATTTCTTTCACAGGTGGTGATCCTCTTGTTTACCCATAATCCCAAAGCAAACGTTAAGGACAGTTTTCCATTCCAGCTTTTAATTTTTCAACTCCAAGACCCCCATCTGAGGGGCAGATCCTTATCTGAGGGGCAGTCCCTGCTGCTGGGACAGCCCCTGCTTATAGTTTTCACAGCCTCATCTAGCCCACAATCTTTCTTAAAATTACCTCCTTAAAGGCATTGCAGTTCTGCAAAGCTTCAAACTTCCTGGCTTTAAGCTATTTATAGTTCACTGTTCTTATCTGGAAACTCCTCTCTTCTTATCCCTTCCTCACACTAGTCATTTATTTAGATCTTTAAATTTGACTATCTTCCTTATATGATAACAGCCCTGGACTCTAAAAGTATATGGGCAGTAGCTCAATATTGTTTTTCTTATCATCATCAGTACTATCATGTGGCCTTCCAAAGAAGAGATGCTAAATTAACAGCTGGAGAATAAGAGAGGCAGTGAACAAGGTGTCAAATTTATTATGATTTAACATCTCACACAATCTTGAATAAGCTAGTAAAATTTAGGTATATATCTCCTAATTTTACAAAAAAGAAACATTAAAAGAATAAAACAACCTAAATTTACCATCATTTACTTTTCTTTTCTTGTTTATAATTATTTTACTGCAGGATTTGTTCTCACATCCATGAAAACCCTTGTTCCATTATGAAGTTAATGGGTTCTATAGCATTAAAAATGATTGAAAGTGTCTAAATTTGTTTTATAAAATATCAAAACTATCTTATCAACCTGATAAACAGAAATAAATATGCACTCCATATGATTTATATGCTTAGCTTCTAAAATCAAGTAAGTGTTCATAAAGGAACAATTACAAGGCAATAAAGAAAAAAATTCAGCCAATTTTCCTTTAAATTTGATATGTATACATGTTTTTACATTAAAGACCAGAGGAGAGATATGTTAATAGTTTGTGTTGAGGTATCCAAGCACCTCAGTTTTTTGTTATCCCCTTTGTTAATTTCCTTTTTTTAAAAAAAAAAATTTGATCTCTGAATTTTGTGAGGTGTCCTATGATCCTTGACCTTAGGAGTTATAAATTTCAGTCCAAATGGTGTGCCTTTGCTACTCAAGCAAAAAGCCTGACTCGAGTATCCTTTTCTTCAGTTTTTGAACACATCCTAGGCTGCTGGTATGAAGGAGCCATTCCAAACTGACCTTAGAACAAACACAAATGAAGAGTACTCTTTGTTCCTTTTCACCTCTTCCTTTCACCCTGCAACTCCATCTAACTAAGGACTTTTTATTTATTTCCTTCTTTCCCCTTCCTCCCTTCCTTCCTCCCTTCCTTCCTTCCTCCCTCCCTCCCTCCTTCCTTTCTTCCTTCTTTTCTTTTCTTTTCCTTTCCTTTCTTTTCTTTCTTTCTTTCATCTAAATGCTTATAGGAAGAGCCTTACTGAAAGATCTTCTCTAGAGGTAAGCCTTCAAGGCCAGCAACTCTTAATGGAAATGTTGGATGCTAAGTATTAAAGTATAGGGTTTGCCTTGTTGTTGTTGTTTTTTTTTTTTTTTTTTCCACTTGCTAGTCATAAGATTCTTTCCCAAAATCTTATGGACCTCTGAGGCTCCATTCTACTCTGTCCTTCTTTTTGGAAATCCTCAACAACAGCCTTTTCCACCTATGAAGCCCAAGGCATCCATAAACATGTGTGATATGGTTGTCTGGCCCTCTGCCATTCCTGGATTTACCATAAATTTTATGCCAACCTTGCCTGAGAGACTGTTACAGGTGAGAAAAATGTTTGGCAGTTCATAAGGCAGCCAATGATTGCTGAGGAGACTTGGGACAGAATTTCCTAATAGATCTAAGGACACCACTGGCTAGATATGGAAGTGTGGGGCACATGTGCCCCATCCTGATTTTCCAAGAGGTGAACAACATTCTGGGTAAATCCATTATTTGCAAATGGTGTCAAAACATTTCTTTTTCTTCTCCCTGACCACATCTCTAAAAGTCTCTATTTGTTTTCCTTTATCTTTTTCCTTCTTTGTCTCCCCTTACTAACTCTTCCTTCTCTTAAGGGTGGAGTGGATGTGAATAGCAATCTTTTGTTTCTTCCAGTTAAGACAAACACCTGTACCCTAGTGAGGTGATGTTTTTCATCACTGCAGACAGTGACAGCAGGGACCCTCCCACCATGAGTACTGTTGTCTGAACTTTGACTACTGATGAGCAGTTCTTGAACCCTAAATTTTTGCATTTGGAAGTCTCATCCACCTATGTTTGGAGATTTGGCTCTGATTGATAATAGTTTGTATTCTCTTCATTTCCAAAATTAGTGGTGAGTTAGTTCTCTGTAGCTATTTGGAGTATTAAATACTCTGTGAGATGTTTCAGTTGATGTTTGAAACAAAGATACAGCTCATGTTTTATGAAAATTTTGATGTAGTGGATTTCCAGATCAATAGGATCTTTAAAAAAAACCACTTAAGTGTTTTGGCCCTGGCTTTTCTTGTCAGATGCTTGCTTCCTTGCTTTTCTCTTTATTTATGATGGGCAGGATCCCTTGGTATCCCCTAAACAGGAGGAAATAGCCTATTCTCTTGATTGTATGTTGATACTTATATTGCACAACTCTTAATTCTTCATTAATCATATTTAACTCAGGTATACCTGGCAGGAAAGAACAAGAGCTGAATCCTTGGTTCAAAAAAAATCTGCTTAATTTCTTCATGATTAGTACATACAAAATGTACTCCTTTGAAACATACAAAATGTACTCCTTTGAAGCTGACTAGAGATCCTCTTCAACTCCTTTTTAATTTTTTGTTGTTGTTGTTTTAGCAACTTTATCTCTTCCAGCACCACAGAGAAGACTATTATGGTGGATCATGGAATTAGTCTGTTTGTTCTCTTATAACTGAGCCTGAATAATTTATAAAGAACAGAGAGTTATTTCTCACAATTCTTGGGCCAGAGAATCCTGAGATCAAGGGGTTGGTATCTGGTGAGGGCTTTCTTGCTGTGACTTCCCATGACACAGGACTAAAAGATGGGGGAGGAGGAAGGAGAAGGAACCCACTTCCTTTCTATAAGGAACCCACTCTCATAATAATGAATCCACTTAAATCTACTTCTACAATAATGATGAATCTCTTATGGCATAATCACCTCCATAATAATTTATTTTCCAGGATTATTGCATACTTTTGGGGAGACACATAGCAGTCAGGAAAGAACTTTTTTAAAAAGCATTACTTTTTTAGTTGTAGGTGGACACAATACCTATTTTTATTTGTTTTATATGGTGCTGAGGATCAAACACAGGGCCTCACACATGCTAAGTGAGCACTCATCCTCTGAGCCACAACTCCAGCCCAGGAAATAACTTTTTAATGTAGGCTTTCTGTGGCCTCTGAGCCATCCTTATGATCAATGAAATGAATTGAGAAGTGACTGATGCTTGGAATTCTGTGAAGATAGCTAGGCATATAGGTTATTTCTTTGTCCTATTTCTAAATCAAGTGAGCTGTTTGAGTCTAAACAATGGGTTGTACACTAGTTTCTCAAATTTGCCTGAAGCCCACTTTGGAAATCTGTCTCCTTTTAAACTAATTTGATATGTCTTAATAATTTGTGTGCATACAAATCACTGCTCCCCACCCAATCCTTCCCTGGGCCTTTGGCTTTCCTTAAATGAAAGTCTTACACAGAATGCAAATTCCTATGTATGTATACTCTCTCTCTCTTTTTCTTTCTCTTTTTCTCTTCGCTTTTTGAACTTCAGCATTTTTACAGCTATTCTTTTACTAAGTCTATCATTTTCCCCTCCTGTAAATATACTTCCTAATGGTCCCTTGCCTAATGAAACACAGGCTCTTGACTTGAAAAATTCCATGGTAGAGACTTAAAAATCAATGTTGTGAATAATTATTTTATGCCACCAGAGAAATTCTGGTTAAAGAGAAACTCATGGTTTTTGGGATGTTGGGAGTTTTTAGTGAAGCTGACTGACAGCTCCATGTTGTTTTAAATTCCAGGAAAAGACAATCAGATGGACATGTTTTCCAGGGGGACAAGCCAAGTCATATGCTTTCAAGCAAATGTATTTTCTTTTGTGTATCTAGGGAAATGAAACTAACTTTAGCATAGTGCTAAGGAGCAGTAATAGAAATAGGTATAAGCCCATGGTCTTAAAACTTAGAAGCTGAGAAAGAGATTTAGAAAGACCATTAATGTGATTTTTAAAGATACTTCAGTAACTTCCACCTGTTAAATCCATGCTTTAAATTTTTCCTCATGGTACACCATATTACTCTGGGAGATAACCATAATTACAAAACCAAAAATTCACATATCTGTAGTAAGATCACATCAAAAACTAAATGTTTCATAATGATGTTTAGGTGTGCACAAGAGACAGTGTTCCACACAGGGAGAGAGATCTCAAACCAACTTTTATGTCACCAGTTTCTCCTTGTCTCCCTCAATATATGGGGTTCCACCCATATAACCATGTCCCTTAATATAGTAAACAAGATTAGTGTTGCCTTTGTGTAACATTTCAGAGCTACCTTTGAGGAGAATTCAGGAAGCAGAAGAAAGGCTGTACCATTGGGAAATTACCTCCCATCCAATTTAGATGTTTACTCCATGGCAGCTGTCTAAAGTGATAGAGACATTCAATATCTTCTAATGTGTCTTTACTCTTCCACCATATGTTAAAATGTGAAAACAAAAGTCCTATGGCATTGTGATTCCATGGAGTAAGAGGGGCATTATTGTGGTAGAGGAAGGCACTTGAAGCAAGCAGGACCAATTCCACATCTGGAAGATCCACCTTGGGCTCAGTCTCCTCAGAGAGTACTAGATCTCTGCTGTGCTGAACAGATGCTAGGAGTCAAGCTATTGAAATTCTGGGCAGTGAAAGGCTCTGATAATTTACAGCCACAAAGAAAGGCAGTAAGAATGAGTGTGCTTGGTCTTAGTGAGTCTGTATTTTTGCCACCATCATTCTCCAGAGTTTTCTCTTTCTTATCTGAGTTAGTTCCTGTAAGTAGGTGGACAAAAAGCCAGGCTGTGTGCTTTGGAAAGTCAGCCTGAAGTTTCTGGCAAGTTAAACCTAGAAATTATACCTTTAACTACTCCCTTTTTTCCTTCCTATGTCTTCTTACATAGATATCTTGAATCTGGTGCCATAACATTTTCCATTAACTAGACTGGCACTTTCTTGATAATCTCTAGTGGAATAATGCATGCTAACAATTATGCTTTTATCAAAAGGAAAATTTGAAGTTTTAAATTATTTTATTTTCATAGTCTTTATGTAAATAGAGGGATCACAAAAGTAATATACTGTGTTATGGAAGACATTTTGTACTAAATTATACCAATATCCTAGAAGTCATATACTTCCCAGATAATTATGATCCTTAAATGCTTTGTGAAATGGGGCAGGTGGTGAAATATATATATATATATATATATATATATATATATATATATATATATATATATATATATATTTTCCTAACCTTCCTTCTGGGTCCCTTCCTTAGCTCCTTGAGTCATAATAGAAAAGGAACTTGAGTAATCTGTGTAGGAAAGTTAAGCCTCCTGCCTACTGGCATTACTGAATTTGCCTTATGAGTTCTTAAGCTTTAAGGGTTCTGAATGGAGAGCAGAGATAAGGTACTTTATCCAATTCCAGAAAGAATCTCTAATCCTGTGACCAAGAATTCATTTAGAAAAACCTATAATTTTAATGTTTAAAAACACAGAACTTTCTGGACTCACAGAATATTTGATGTCTAAGAGTATTTTGATATTTTGTGACTGTAAATAAGTTTTATATGCATAGAAGAGCAGTTGGAAATCTGCTTGACTGCAATAAAACAAGGTGAATCTTGCATATGTGAAGATGATTTATTCAGACTATCAAAATATCAAATAAAGCTTTGATTCAAGTTACAGATTTTATAAACATGAATAAATACATAAATGGAACAATATTTTACAATACAAAAATACCAAAATACCCGTGTAGAATAGAAACACAAAGATATATACTGTACTCCTTCCAGTCCAGACTTATTCCTCTACTATCTAGACACTAATTGCGTTCTTCCATAAAATGATGAAGACTCTCCCTTTGCATTCACTGGACATGGAGAAACTATGGGTCATGGTCCTGGAAGGTGCACTGGCTATGATATTAGTGCAAAACCTGGTTACATCTATTCTTTGGGCACTCTCTATTTCTTAAAGTCTTTTAATAAATGTGATAAGACACTAGGTGTGGTATCATTGACTTTGACTAAAAGCCTCTGCCCTTTCATCATGCTTGTTTCAGCCTGGTCTTTTGGATTCCACAGGAATTAATAGTGTGTAGGATTACTGTTGGGCACCTGCCAGTACTCCAGGTACTTTTGTTGTTCCAAATCTATCTTGAGTCTCCCTGGACTCCTAAAAATTGTAGTCATTTTCCCAGTGTCTCCCAGTGCTCTTTTTCAGTTCACTGTCAAGGAAATTAGAATGTCCACTGAGGTCAACTTCTTTCAATTCAAGGCCAAAGAACAGATCTATGTACTCATAGGCTCTTCTTAGCATCTTAGAGAGATGGTCCATGCATTTCATGTTGACAACATTTGGGAATGCTGCTTTTGTAATGGGCTTTTTCATTTTATACTTCTCCAGCAAGAATTTCACCAACATACTCACTTTCCTTATTTAGAAGTTCTCTACATGTATTCTTAGCAGAGGGTGCTACCTGGGAGGTGCTTGGTTGTCTCTTGGCATCTTCATTAGATCTTACACATGAATACCTATAAAGGCAGTAATGATGCATGTGGCTTTCTGGATGTCCTGGGAAATGTCAGCAGTAGGGGAGATCTGAGAAGTACCTCCTAAAAAGAACAGAATAAGAAAAATTCTTCTTGCTCTCCTACACTGACTTGAGTAGTGTGGAGGCCCTAGTGGCATTTCTCATGGGCATGAAACATACTCTTCTGACCCTGTGGCATGGCTGTGGTCAATGACCATGGGCATGAGTCTGGGCTGATAATGCAGGCATCTGGTGGAAGAAGAATGGTATAGTGTGAGCACAGTCAGCAGGGAGAGAAATCCTTGGCTTTAACGAAGGACACCTCTGCAGGTTTCCATGAGATCACTGTATGGGTTCCCATTCTAATCAGCCTGTCTCCTGTTTTCTTGGTTAGTTTATCCCTTGTGAGGGAAGTTAGAGTGAGTCTTAGGCTGCAACCAGCTCAGCCTAGGGATAACTGGGGTAACAGCAGGAACTTGTAGTGGGGCACCCTGTGTTTTGGAGTAAGAGGTCTTTTATATTCAGGAACATTACGCCATCTGTTGAGACCATTTTTCTGTACTGCATTGGAGTTGTGACATCAAATCTTCTCCAAATAAACAAGAAGTGTTGTATACCTCATATTCTACCCCTGCCAGAAGTTATCTAGTGGCTTATAACTCTAGGAGACTCTTTCTGTCCTGAGATCATTGTGTCCTCAGTCCTTTGATTCAGAGGTCTCATCTTGGATTCATGTAGGTCCTGGACTACACCCGTCTGTTCTTTCTTGGCTTTACCTTGAAACTAAGGAATTCACCTCCCTTAAGCCAAATATAAAGACACAGTAATGAATCCTCTGCCTGACAGCCCTGCCCTGGGCCTTCAAATGAAGGAAACAGGCATGGGGACAGACTTTTTGTTGTCCATCTATTGGGGGTGGGAAGGGCTGTTGTCTTAGTCTGTTTTCTATTGCTGTGACCAAATACCAGAGTGGACAATTTCTGAAGAATAAAGGTTTATTCTGCTCATAGCTCTGGTGGCTTGGAGGTTGAGGGACTACATTTGTTGAGATCCTTCTTGCTGTTGGGAACTCTACAAAGTTGCAAAGTAGGATAGCATATGATCAAATGTTGAGATGGAGCATATACAAGAGATAGGGCCAAATTGACACCTATAACAGGTAACTCTCAAGATAACCCATTAATCCATTGATACATCTAAAATTACCTCTTAAAGTTTTCACCTGGCCACACCTCTTGATATTTCATGATTGGAATTAAATTCAACATAGGTTTTGGTGGGAACACACCATATGTAAACCATACCAGTTGTAGTCCCCTCAGTCTTTACTCAGTGTCCTCATTTTTATTCCTGGGAGGGCCTGAAGCTCTACTCTCCTTTGAACTGAGAATGTCTCCTCATAGTAAATCCCCAAACTGTCTGAGGTTCAGTTGAAGAAAGAGAGGATAGCTTTATTTGGCCATACCTGCCTGTAGTCTCCTAAGAGATAAAACTGTGTCACACAAATTGAGGCCTTAATGTGGTTGCTCTCACCAGTCCTCACTCAGTTTCCTCATCTGACTCATGGGAGGGCCTGTAGAATTCCTCTGTCTTGGCCTGTTACTGTCCCCCTCAGAATAAAGTCCTCATTTCTGTCATCCTGAGGAAGAACTGAGGGTTGCCTTTGCTCTGCCTTACATCTATTTCTGTGTTTCTCAGGACTGACAGTGGAGGAATTATGTGCTACCACATTATTATGTGTTTCTTGGTCTACTTCTTCTTTAGGATCCTACTCTGACTCCTGATACAACCTAAAAATATGTCCTGGGCCGAGCTAGCCAGCCTCAGACTAAGCACATCACTATTCTGAGTCCCCAGAGGTAAAAGTCAGAGTGATCCACATCTGGCCATGACTTTGGGGGGAATTACAGCAGGGGTTAGATTTCCTAGGAATATTTGTCTGGTGCTGATGATTCCTTTAGCCCTTTTCAGGATCTGAGACACTCCCTCTAGTGACCCCAGTCTGCTAGTGCTGGAAGTGGGTGGGTGACACATCTAGTTTTCCTCATCTGGAACTTCCCAAGGCTGAAAAGGGCATGACTTTGTGCCTTTCTTTCTCTTCTGGGTTGGGTGCTCCCCTCACTGCTCACTTAAGTGTTCTCACACTGAATATTCTTATAACCTGAAGGCCTATCCCCTCATACCTTTGATTCTTTGCCACCAACTAGGAGGAATAAAACTGCCTGTGGTCAGGAATGGCTGGACCATAGGGGAAGGATTGTGTGATTGAGGGGTTCTTTTAGTACCCACAGTTCTCAGATTGACTCTTGGCATGACCTGGAAATCTTATTTGTGATAACTTGAGGCTGGACCCTTAAATCAACATAGGGAAAATGTAGAGAAAAATGGTTTTGTGAGCTTTTGATCTTTTCATGTTATCCAATATTACATATGTACAAGATAGTATAGTCACTTTTCTTTATCCACATCACACATATATTCAGCATTATAATCAATATAGCTAGGTATTCTAAAATAGTGCTTTGGGTACATGGTATTTTTTATCCTCTGAGCTACATTTAGGGACAATGAGAAGAAAAATTAATTACAAGACAAAAAGTCTGACTAAGGTGAGAATGATTGGAAAATTGTGGGACCCAGGCCAATCCAGAACAGGAGCCTAGTCCCAGCTCTGACAATTACTTGACTGTCCACTTAAGAAACTTGCAAGTTACTCATCTGTGAAGTGACTCTGCTCAGGCCTGTCTTCAAGTAACACTGGAATGTACATACTAAATATAAAGCATGGGTGGGTATGGTGGTGCACACCTCTAATTCCATGGCTTTGGAGGCTGAGACAGGAGGATTGCAAGTTCAAAGTTAGCTTCAGCAACTTAGTGAGGCTCTAATCAACTTGGAGAGATCTTGCCTCAAAATAAGAAAAGAGCTAGGGATGTGGCTCAGTAGAAAAGTACCCTGGGTTCAAACCCTGGTACCAAAACAAACAAACAAACAAACAAAAAACCAAACCAAAAGAAACATGTGGTATAAAGTTAGGAAATATTGAGCATTCAATTAACATAGGATTATTTTATTTTTAAAATATTATTGTTTATTTTCCTAATGGCATAATGAAAAAATTGTCAAATACCTTACAAACATTTTATAAAATTCAGTCTTTCTTAAATTGAGCAGCCTTGCTTTACAGGTATTTTTTAGTGAACATACTCTGACAAATAATGAAAATTGAATTTCATACAAATAACTAAAAATGAGGAAATATCACCACCATAGAGGTCTTGTTTTCTCTTTTGTGTTTATTTTCTTTTTAATTTTTCCAGTACAGAGTAGAGGATATACTGTGTACTAGGACAAAAAAAAATTCTTCAAAAAACTAAATAAATCAAGTATTTTTAGTTATACCAAAAGAAATACAAGAATACAAGAATTAAACATCTTTTACATTTATCTTTTTACATTTGTTTCCATGATGTTATACACAACATTTAATGTTGGGTACATTCACATTTCCTTGAAAAGCCCTGTGATGTTAACATGTTGACTAGTTCTGGATCAGGAAGAAAACACAGTTTGTGAATGATTTTGGAACTACTACACCTGTACCTTTCAAACCCATTAAACAGCAGTGAATGTGAGAGCAAGATCACTGACAAGGTTAAAATCAGAAGCACAATACATCTTCAATTAAAAGGAATAACATTGCAAATAACAACCCAAACAAGGTAGACTTCTACCTTACTCATGCATAACAGGAAAAGAAGACCAACATTTTGGTTCTACTGCTCTCCACCCCACAAAAAGCTGACTGCTATTCAAACATAAAATGAACACTGTACCTCAGACCCAACTAGATGTGGGAGGCTCTGCGGGGCAGGGCCTTGGAAACAGCCCTGGCCCTGGCAGGTGTGCCCACTCTACCCACAGCTTTCTCCTCCTCATCTCTCACAGCCTCTTCATACAGATTAGGGAAGGAATGAGGGTTGGTGTCATTGATCTTGGCCAAAACCTCCAGTACCTTCATCTTGCTGGTTTCTGCATGTGCTCTGGGACCCCACAGGAATTCAAAGCTTGGAGGCTCACTACCAGGCACCTGACGGTACTCCAGGTACTTTTCCTGCACTAAATCTTTGGTGATGAGCTTCCGGGGTTCCCCAAAGATTAAGTGCCTCCTCCCAGCATAGATCCCCAACACATTCAAGAATTCCCAGATCTCTGCCTCAGTGGCACGGTTGCCCTTCATGAAAATCACACCCAGGAGCATCATCAGGAGACCAGTCTTGGGCAAGCCCCTACTGCCACTCAGACTGCCCTCACTGGAGAGCCCCAGCTTGCTGATAAGGACATAGGAGTGACTGTTGGGATCCACTTCCTTCAACTCAAGGCCGAAGAGCAGCTCTACGCGCTCGGAGGTTCTCCTGAGGATCTCAGGGAAGTACTCCTTGTACTTCTTGTTGACAACCTTCAGCATATCTGCCTGTGTAATGGGCTCTTTCGTTTTATACTTCTCCAGCAGGTACTGCACCAACAGACTGGCCTTCCTGGTGAGAGGATCTCTGCCTGAGCTCTGAGTGGAGGCTGCTGCCTGAGAGTTGCCTGGATGTCTCTCCTTGGCACCTACTTCAGAGCTTCTGCAGGAAGCACCTGCACCAGGAGAGCTAGAGGGTGGGGCTCTCTGAGACACCTGGTTAATGCCAGAAGCAGGGGAGCTGGGGGGTGCACCCTCACCAAGAGGAAAGGAGCAGGGAGACCTCACTTCCTCCTCGGCAGTGGTCTGAGCACGCCTGAGGCCCTGGCTCTCTTCGTGGGCCTGTTGGCGCTTGGCCCGGGAACGCAGCTTACTCTTCTGACCCCTAGGCATGACTGTTGTCAGGTCCAGCAGGCAATGAGTGTTGGCACAAGGGATGGCAAGGTTTGGACCTGGATTGTGGAGAATGGCGACATGTGAGCAAGGTCATCAGGGAGACAGCACCCTCGCTTTAACCAAGGCCCCCTCTGCTGCTTTTCCTAGAAGGCAGTGCTCTAGAGCAGTGGTGGGCTAACTCACTACTTCATTCAGAGGCACCCAGGACACCAGGAGAGACACCTGAGGTCCCTTTGTTGTGGTGTGACCTAATCAAGAAAATTAGTAAGAGTGTAACTTATACATTATAGCTATAAGTGAGATAAGACAATTATAAAGCAAAAACTGTCACAGACAGGCCTAAGACTCCATTTGCTGCCTTCTATAAAATAACTGTTACAAGAGCTGTTTCTGAGAAACTGAAATGAAAGCTGTTTTCTTATGACATATTGTTTTCTGTACTTTGCACCTCACAAAATGTACCCAACACAGGATATGGTGATGGTCTTGGTGAGCTACATCCTGGGTTTGAGTGCGTTTGTGGGTCGACGTGACTTTGAAGTAGATTCTCGCCCCACTGAACTCAGGGTATGGTTGTCTAACACCTGCTTGGACCCGAGCTGTGGTTGTCTAAGGTGTTTAAAAGAACTACTCTTTAGCCTCTGTAATCTGCATGCTTGCTAACTAGACCCGCCAAATGGTGTTTTAGCTTCAGTGATTGGCTTGCTCCCATGATGCTGAGAAAGTTGTGGTTTTCATTCTTAAATTCCCAAGGAAAGCCAGAAAAAGCTGTTAATTCTCTCATAGAGTTTCAGTCTCTGTGGGTGGCAGCTCCTGGCAGGTAATAAAACTCTCTACTTTGTTTTAAATTCGGACATGGAGCATTTTCCCAAGTGGCTCCTCATAACACCTTGTTTTAAGATGAGTGTGTTTTCCACAGTGACCAGAGGAGTCCTCCTCCCAACCCTAAGTATGATTGGGGAAATGCCCTCTTCTGACAGTTTGCCAGCCCCTTGGATCAAAGCTCCCGCCTCCCTGAACATCTAGAGGACAAAGGGAGGGAGCACCCCACCCCCACCCCTGGCCCCTGATAGTAGGTCTGCCCACATCAGGGACTGAATTCTGTGAGCCTGCACCATGGCGCTCTGAGTTGGGGGCATGGAGTCTCCTCAATCTTCACCAAGGTTCTCGCCTTAAAGCCACAGGACCTAAGATGCCCCATTCTGCTGACCTAAGTCCACCTCCCTCAGACGCCTTTGTTCCCCAAGTCCGGTGGGGAAATGCATGGCCTTTGGGCCTAACTGCCATGTCCGAGGGCTCTTGGGAGCGGGCGGGCCCTGTGGGGCCTCCTTTTCAGGGGAAGGGCAGGGTGTGTTTGTCAGGGGACTCACTTTTTTTTTTTTTTTTATTTTGCGGGGACAGGGTTTGAACTTAGATTACCTACCAAGACACCTGTCAAAACCTGGCACGTCTCTCAGCAGGCCTGAAGCTACACGTTCAGTCCAAGTCCTCACTCACCACAGCCACGTGAAGAGGAAGTCGGGTTTTGTACTTCCGGTCCTGTGGTCCGGCCCCCCAGGCTCTCCCAGTATAACTGCCGGGGTGGTGCTGGGGCAGTGGGCCTTCGTTCTGGAGGAGAGGAGTTCCGGGAGAGCTCACAAACTCAGCTCATTGCCTTTGCACCGGTGCTGGGGTGTCACACTCTCCATAGGTGAGGCAACAGGGCTCGGACCAAGGAGTTCATTTCCCGAGGAGTCCCGAGTAGGGAGTAAGGTGGAGCCTGAGGCCAGCATCCATGCTTGGGACCTCAGAAGACCGGTAGTATGAGTTGATCTGTGTGGTCTCTCTCCTGGGGGGCGGGAATGGTGCCCTTAGTTCTCACTCCATTTTATCTTAATTACTTGAAGGTGCTCAGCTACTGTCCTTCCAAGGGCTTGAGTCCTGCCCTTCAAACAAAAGAACTCAAATTTATGAGAATCTCTTGATAAGAAGTACATGGACTCCTTCTGGTCATGACTTTTTGGGTCTGCCTGACCTGGCCCTTTCTGGTAAGATGTGTTGCAAGGAGTGGTTTCTTGAGAAGAATCTCTGGTGGCCTCTTTGCAGTGTCGTGTGAAGCCCCTTGATATTAACAAATGTTGTAACACTAAGTGCTCTGAAACCCTAGGATTCCTTCCTTTTCTGATAGGAGTCCATCCCCTTTCTTCAATCGTGGCCTGAAACATATTGAAGTAGAAAATCTTAATACTATGTTTGTCCCTCTCTTTCTTGACATCAAGGGCATTTCCTAATTGTTTCAGGAGTCAATTCATACCCGAATTCTGTGTGATTTCCTTCTTTTTAAAATGTTTTTGTTTAGTTGTAGTTGGACACAATACCTTCATTTTATTTATTTTTTTATGTTGTGTCGAGGATTGAACCCAGTGCCTCACAAGCACTAGGTGAGCACTGTACCGCTGAGCCACAAACCCAGCCCATGGTTTACTCTTATTTTTTGATTTAATTTTAGTTCATTCCTTATGTTAAGATAACTTAAAAAGTCCATTATCAATCACTCAAGAGTTTTCAGGTGTATATTATTACTGTGCTTGAAGTTATTCTGCTTTCACCATTCCCAAATTTTATGCTCTTATGATATTAACTGATGGTTCTGGTACATGGGTTCTAACATGCTAACAAGGAGTCATTCAGTGAGTTCGTGGAACTTCTCTATTTCTCTAATGCACATTTTAAAAAAATCAAAGGCAGAACTTTAAAATTCTTCTCCACCTCTGCATCTCATTGAGTTTGTTTTGCTGTTTGCACATCTGTTTCCACTTCAGGGCACACCCTCATGCAAATTCTAGTTTAGCAGACTGAGTCTTCCTGAAGGGTGTCTCTCTCTCTCTCTCTCTCTCTCTCTCTCTCTCTCTCTCTCTCTCTCTCTCTCTCCCTCCCCCCCCTCTCTCTCTCTCTCT